>LUCH01001409.1:0-56264 GCA_013368495.1 Paragonimus heterotremus
ATAGCGGAAATGTTAGCGTTATATAAAGAACGGTAGACAAAATGGGCAGAACGTGAAGCTAGGAAATGGTGGAATGGAACTAATAACTTTTCAGATAATAATCGGCCAAATAAATGCGTTAAACAGTACAATGAAAAACTATGAACCAGGTAATTTGATACGTAACGAAATTAGTGTGTTAGTCGATAACGGATAACAATAGTAGTGTGCAAGTTTATGATGCACAAAGCACCGATGTGATAAAAATGTGAATAGACAATTACAACGAGAAAATTTCAGGCATATTTCGAGTTACCCGCGGGATTGATCAAGGATTGATAAAAGAAACATCAGATTTCTGGTGGGTCTAAACGCTGTAGAAAATTCGGGTGATAAAACTGAAGGCAACTGACTCAGAGTAGTTTGGAAAGGTGCGTTGGTTTAGAGTTCCTCCACACAAAATGAATTATCCAATGGATACGATCTGTCTCGTTGTTCCAAAGTAATTTTTAAGTCACAACGGGGGTAGTTTCCATGACAGATGAATTCGGAAGTGCGTTGAAATAAATGGTTGATTCGTTAACCATTAACTCTGCAGATATCAGTACAGCAGCAACACGAAACGCAGAGAGGACTCAGTGCTTGCGATTTTGGAGATGATATTTGTATTATTGATTTGTCCGATTCACGTGGTTTAAACATCTGGTGTACATCTAAAGTTGAGGAAAGAGAAAATTGTGAAGAAAAATAAAAAAAACTATGAGGTACGAAGTACTTTACAATAAGCCACAGATTGATGTATGTAATACATACTTGGCTAGTCTCCGTTACAGTGTATCTAGTCTCATAATACTTCTGTATTTTACTACGCCCATATGCCCCAACAATGTAACTGTAGCCAAAATCTATTAAGTGATTCAGTGATTCATACGCGGTTGCGAGGCTGATAGCCAAAATTCCCTAAGCCGGTATCTGTTCTTCTGGCATTGCATAAGCGTCAATTTTTCCGAAATGCAACCATGGGAAAACTGCAGTTTTTCTATAGTGTTACACCATGGTGTGGTACCAACTTCTCTAAATTGTTTCAATGTAGAAACAACAGATATGGGAAGAAGTTAAACCTCATCGTTCACTTACTACCTTTATCAAATATACAACCAGCTACCAAGGCCTTAGATTACATCTTAGAGCATGCATCAACGATACTTGATAAAAGATTAACCAAGTGGGTGATCGCCCCGTTGCAAAAGCTTCTGCCTGACAAGCGTTTGAGGTTTCCTTTCAAAGAACTTTTTATTGTGACCTCTCAGCCAATTTGGACCTGCGAGAGCGAAGGGTTTCCATGTCAGCCTTTGATATTCCAGAGGGTAAAGATCGTGAATTTCGAGCCAAGATTGGGGGCAAAACGTTATTACGATTTTGATCGCAGCTGGCTGTATCTAGTCGAGCGCAGTTATGTCCTTCTGAACGGCAGAATAAGTAACTGAATCAGCGAATCATTTTTGGGCTGCTTTTTTGTGGTGGAGTCAGAAAAAGTAATTGAACGATAGCCATATGTCCAGGTCACCCTCGTGTAGCATACGTTTCATACGTTGGTGATCTGAGGCCACTGAAGTGGCGTCCACTTAAGATTGCATGAGATGGTTTCTCATACTATCAAAGTCGGCGCTGTTGAAATTGCGGATCAACTGCTTCATTACAGGCTGTTGTACTCAGTTGCAAAAGACATCAAAGACCAAGATCAAATGATCGCTGTGGTCTAAGGGAGCCCCGATACTAACCTGATTTGCCTAATTACTTTTGTTCGTGATTACGGGATTCAGTAACGAAGAGATCTGTCTCGGACGGCACCTTGTCGCAGACTCCATGTGTTGTGTACAGGCATTCCGTTGCACAACTAACGTCAGTGTTCAGTCGGATCTACCTTCTGGAATGTGTTGAGGGTGTTGTATTAAAGATGCTTTTTTTAGGGAAGTAAGCTTATGTCACCCATGATGTGCAAATGAGAGATATGCTGATTGGGATTAAGCTCGTCCAGAGGAGATGGAAAAGCCTCATCGTTCAAGGTTGAGCTCGATGGTGAGCGGTAGATAACTCCCAATTATAGTGCATCGTGGTTATGAAGATTTATTTGTAACCACACGATATTACACACGAGAGACAGGATTTTGCCGCTGTCGATAAGTAAATATCATAGAAGTGCATCCTTATTTGTCAAAACCGTTTTGCGGGCTTACTAGACATGATAAATGCGATACATTTTCCATATGTAGTAGATAATCTATCAAGGACACAATGACACTGGAAAATTACAAAGATAACAAATAGGGTTAAAATAATACAACAAAATAAAATAGAGTGCCCATAGATTAAATTTACGGACTCACGGACAACTTGAAGTGTTATCATTAGGCGGACGACGGTTCTACCGTAGTAGCACGTCAGTGCGGGTGCTTTTAAGGCAACGGAATAGGATCTCTTCAACACGACGGATGTCCTTCTGTCCGGGCGGTGGAGACATGCCTGTTGCCGTGAATGTTGAGAATATACTACCGTTTCAGGCAACGCCCACTTGACAGCAAATCCTAATAAACTGAGTAACACAAAATATATTCATCTTTGTTGGAAAGCAATTTGAAGGTCCGGAAGTAAATATTGTGGAGTAATACGATTAAATTGGACAAATAATCCAGACGATGTGAGCATGTGTTAGCCTGTTGTAATCGACACACTTATTTTAAGCACATGCACACAAGTTAATTTGCGTGTGCTTCAGTTTGATTCACCCGCAGACGACACCCATATGACTGTAGCCAACACCAAAACGTCAGGGATTTTTTGGGACTAACGAAATTGGAAAATAACGTTTCGGGTGATCCAAGATGTTTATATTACCTGAAGAAGTGATTTCAAATAATAGACGGCTTGTATGAACGCATTTTGAGGAGAGTTCAATGACATTTTGCGGCGATAAACAAAAAACATGATCCACAATGACGACAACAACAACAAAGTCGAAGTAAAATCAGGTGACTCGTAGATTCCCACATGTTTTATGGGTGCTTCGCTTAATAATATCATCAAATACTTTAAAAGTTGGGTAACAAGAAAGATTTTAAGCCATTTCAAGCATCAGGCGTGTGTTAATCTTGCAGGAGGAAAGGATCAAACATATACATCAGGCTTCTATCAAACAGATAATCGATAATCAAATTGGAGTTTAGCCAATTGTCTCATTAGTCGATTTAGATCAGGCATTCACCAGAGGTGGCATGTGGGGCTTTAAATGATGCATGTGTGGTAATTCCTTCATACGTGTTTCTAGAGCTCTCATTTAAATGATTGAGCATCAGTTGTCTTTGCTACATTTTACTTACAGCTCGGTTGTTGGTTTGCAAATTGTAGCCACCTTAATGTTAACCAGTTGTGTGTAGACGTAGTTGTTTTTAGTAGTTAAGTACTTCCTCCTCTCCTATTTATCTTCTCCCTGGTGGGGGTTTCCTTTGTTTTCTCCTGATTGTATCGTTGAGAATCTTTAGTGCACGGCGCACTACGTCGTTTTCCCCAGCTACGAATTAACCAGACGCGAATTGTGAAGGGGCCGTTGAGAGTAGAGACCAAACATTTATTGCACGAAATATACAGAAGGTCTCTTATAGCGCTAGCAATGGCACTGACACGTAAATTAGCTGGAGAGGCTAGGGACCGGCCGTCGACGAGCGATTAAACCGGAAGTGTGCGACACACGTGTGCGTCCAGATTCGATCCACAGTCACATGGCATGCAGACAAACAATCGGGCAATATGCACCCTACGAGCCTTCTTAATAGCCTAGGTACAATATGCAACTATGAATTTGGGAACTTTTTTACAAATCATACCGCAGACAGGCCAGTAAAATCTCCAGGTCGCTGCAAATCACTGGTGTAGTGCTGTTATTGCTGATGATATTACTTTTGTATTATCATCGGACTGAAGCAACGTTGAAGAAGCAGTTTCTACATGCGACAGAGGAAGCAACGTTGAGCTCTGAAATGTTGCCAGTACGTCGATATAAAACTGTTTACTCTGCAATTAATTTGTGAGCTTACGGTTCATGGAAAAGTGAGAAATGAGCGATTAATAAAGTTAAAAATGTGGTGTATGCTTTCAAACAAAGGTACGAGTCAGGTTAGCGAAATAAGACATGCAAACATGTAAAAAATGTATAATTAAGAATAGTGGTCAATTGCAGTGACCACACGCACGTAGCTTTGCTGCAGGTGAATGTAGTGGGCTCCGTTACATCGCTATAATAGACAAGCGCCGATGCTTTTAACTTTCGTCCTGTAACTGTGCAAATTGTCTTTTCTGAAGAACAATGGAATTGTGTTTCTAACTAACATCGAACTAACGGAATGCGATCGGGCTTAAAAACCGACAGTGTTTGAAATTATTACCGCTTATAGCCAGCCCGAGACCGGACGTGAAAGACAAAAAGACGAAAAAGCAAGGACACAAGATGGGATCATGTCACCTTAGCGGTACTCAAAAAAGCGACAGACGATAAGTGCATAGAACATTAGCGTATTCTGTAGAACACTTGGCAAGGTGCGGGTGAAGCAGTTTTGAGACTTAGAATAATAGGTGTCATTGAGAAGATGTAGCCATTCGCTGCACGACTGAAGAAAGTAGCACTGACTACATCCGAAGTCTCCCACAACGGGCATACATGAAAACTTGCACCTAGGACAGACATTCAGAAGTGCATGGCTATTGCGATATCCTTGAAGCAGCCGCATGTCTGTTAGGTACCACAACGGGGAAATGAAGTACACCCTCCAATCACATTAGGTATAGCAAAATACGACATTCATTCAGTTCATGTATTCTGGATCATATGTATTTCAAAAGGTACTTAAAATAAGGCTGATTCATGTTTCCTCTAATCACATGGCCGTACTTTGGGCGCAGTCAATTGCATTTGATACGTACTACATACACAAAACAGGGGATGTAGCCTATCGCATTGTACATAGAATTATTTGCGTTTACGTTACGTGGAACTCAACTGAAGTTATATGTTCCTTAGTCCTGTGATAGTGACCATGTTTGAAGTCGGAACTGGAGGTCGTAATTGTTTTGCGTTCCTGCACTTTGAATGAAGTGTCATTTAGGGTTTGATGTAAACAATGCACCGTTGTAGGCATTGGTTCATTTATGTGTCACTGATAATACCCATGGTCAGTACGTCGACACAATGAACACCCCATGTATAGACCGTGTGATTTAAGACCACGCTCTCTTTCTCTTGAGTTCTATTCAATTTGGCTAACGGGCACGCCAGAGGACATCCAGTTTTATCCACTTATGCACTCTTCCTTCCCACAGTGTTGCAATGACAAACGAGACTAGTGTTTAACTTGTGGGACCACTCCCACAACGTTTACCTCAAAGTTAGAGATACCAGATATAAATAACAAAAGGTAAGACAACGTGATAACCTACATATCGACACGATCGTTGTGAAAATGTACAATCAAGCAGTGACTAACGTGTAACATGCAGAAAAAATGTGAGGACTGTTCACACAAGTGGAAATATCACGCAATGAGTGTGTTGAAACAAACATGCCTCGGTGTGAAAACCAAACTGTACAGCAAGTTGCAACAAAAGCAAATCGTTCTTAAACGTCTCTACAGGGCTTCTTCTCGACTGTTAGGGATAACAGTGGCCTTTGTTACATGGTGAATTTGCATGAATTCAAAATTGGCGTTACACAACTGAGTAGATGTACACTAACAATTAATCGTCGGACTGTTCAAAGGAACAGGAGGTTGGCCCATGTAATAACTTATAGGAGAAAGGGCGGTCACGATCTGATATTCCACTGACTGAAGTTCGTTAATTCGATTATTTAGGCGATTTAATCTTGAGAGTAACCTATTTTGCAACAAACTTTTCAACCCCAAACAACTCAATAAATTGATAAAACTGAAAGGTGGGTTAGTCTACTGCTGAGTTTTAGTCTTTGTTTTTTTCACTGCACATATTCACGGAATCGGATGCCGAATAAACGATGAAGTACCTGTGCTAGGTGATAAAACGAACTCACCTTATCAAAAGACTATCCAGCCCTATGTGTTATTTGAGACTCGTTGCCCTTCTCTTTCTTCGAATTAGTGCAATGGTGTAGTTGACCTACCTCTGAATACAGAAAGCTAAAAAACATATTGCACTTTAAATAACTTCAGCAAGACGGACATGTAAAACTATTTCGAGTGTTTCGTATGCAACAAACACTATCGTATTATGAGAATCTTACCGGTGCCCGTGGGTGTTCATCATGCTGACCCCTTTGTGAAGAGTGGGTTGCAAGCTTGAAGTCTGAAGTGCTTTCATTCTGTCTGTCACTGTAGAGCCAGATGTTCCGTCCTGATATGTGCATGGGTGTGAATCTGCAAATTGAAACAACTTCACGTTTCTAATAACTTTTAACTGTAGGCGACTGTTTGGTTCATTACAGCACGCGGCATGGCCGTGTATAGAGCTATTGCAGCAGTTTACATGAACCATCTGTCCGTATAAGGAACACAAAGAGTATGTCTCTTAAAAGCGGACTAAAGTCATCTGTTTCCGTGGGTGCACCAAATCACGCGATGTATCAAGCATGTGGCATACTTACTGCGTTCGAATGACCCCGTTGATGAAGGGGAGGATGGTATGTCGGATGGACGCTGTATGTCATCGCGAACGTGCTCAGCTTACATAGATTTCAAAGCCAACCTGATTGTGTTGTCATACCAGTGGCAAAGACTTGTCAGGAAATGTTGGACTGAATATTGCCGGTTGCTATCAAGGAACGATGAAACTGTCCTGCTATCCAATTAGCTTCCAGGTAGTATTGCTTGATGCACGCGTTCTGGCACCCAAAAGCATTTAGAAGCTTCATACTGATTACCGACGGCGATCACCAATGAGGACTAACCAAATTGCGCCACACACTGTTCCAAAACAGCAGCTCATATCATTTTGGAAGCACAGCCTGGAAGTGGGATTGCTTTCTGTCACCACGTAGGGCGATTGGCACACTCTAAGGGAAAATTAAACCTGTTAGACGGGTGTAATGGTTCGGTTAGGTTGACGTACATGTTACAAAAGACGTGTATTTGACACACGAAAAACCCTAGTGGGGCTCTTAATGCGATTGTGGACTTTAAAATGCTAACATTCTTAGCAACAGTGGCCCAAATTACAAACATCGTGGTTCAATTTAAGACATGTGAAGCGTTCAGCGATAAGTTTACCTAAAGTAAGTATTCCGAATCGCGACGTATGCAGTGAGTTGAACATGGTATGCGGGTACGATAGTAACGTCAAAGGCCTAGGTGTGTCTTGGTTCAGAATCAATCACTCGATGTAATGTGCAAAGTGCATATGCGACTAGGTTAAGGACACCTGAGACTTGTCTTATATTTACTGTACGTTTGTTAGATGATGAATTCAATGAATCGACACCAAGGGAAACAACAGAGTCGAAAACCATCCAGTGGAGGTTGTGACAGAGTTTCAGGTCCAGTGTCAGCGACTGCTGAACAAAGATCCACATGGTAGTGTGACGTAGATGAAGACTGCCTCAGATGTGACGGCTCATTGCGGGATGGTGGGGCTAACCTAATATACGCCACTGTACGCACAAAAATGTAGTCTGTGCAATACCTCTAGCGAAGATAAAACAGTTAGAGTGGATGAACAGACGGCGTTGGTCGCCACTGCTGATCGGTAATCCGTTTCCGCTGAAATGTTGAGGACAATTTCCAAAAAATGTTTTGCACCTTGTAACTCTGAGGCCTTAGTGTTCATGTGACCAGAGATAGTCACTTTTGTGTCTGTGAGTTGCGTCGTCTAGGTGGTTTATTTTAATCACGATGTCTTGGGAACCGGAACTCAACAGATGCGAAGGCGTAACTCGGTTGGTCGGTTGGTTGGGAACTGACGGACTGGTTTGCCGCCGAATTTCTCGCAAGCGTGCTTGTTCGTGGGACTTTGCCTTTCTTGAGGATAGGTTAAAACCCTTCAATTACTTGTTCATCGATCTCAGGAGGCCTGGCTAACAGTTAGAAGCAAACTACGGATACAGTAGTTCGTTTTTTTAATGTCCATTACGTCCAGAGTATTTGCAAGAGTGACTCGTCCATATGAGAACCATCAGGCAATCACTGCATGTCCTGAAGCTGTATAGAGATGTACGTATCTTCCAGCTTTGAGTCGCTGAACAACGCCTACAGATAGGTTCTCTCCACTAGAATTGTTCTGCTGATTATTGGCTTTTCAGGAATGGTAAGCCGTTTAACCAGAACACTCTGGGGTTGTGATGTGACTTCCCTGTTATGGTTAACCACAAACTGGCTGAGTTAATTGTGGTCAAATAAAAGTCCGTTATTGAGGAACTCGGTCTAGACCGCATGGACCTCGAGGGATGGCTGTCTCTAAAGGTGGAGAGACTGCTCAAATCACAGCGTTTTTGTTATGTAGATTTGGCGGCTTATCATTGTTGACAGACATGGTAAGGTGATGAACAGCTTTTATGTATGAAAACGACGGAAGTACGTAAAATGACCAATATTACGATTGGTTCGATTCTTACTGTAATATGCCGAGTTACATGATCAATAAGAATAGACAAAATAATTCGTAAATACGAACTCTTCCACCGAAAAGATGGGACGCGAACCTCGAGTTCAAAATGTTTATGCTCACTGATTTGTAGTGGCAAACCAAACTTCAACAAGATTTCTTTCGTCAAACACCAATTCGTAAGACCACTTTTACAATGTTTCCCTCTGATGTTGAGGAGAACTCGACTAATAAGCATTGGAAAGTTGTCAGCTGTCACGATAACCTATACAGTAACACTAACATGGAAGCAGAAATGTGCAGTTAAACGGCGTCTACTTGTAACGTGCAGAATGGCAGCGTAGATTTTCCAAACACGAGGAAGTGACGTTCATTAGCTTAGCTAAAACAAGCACAAACTGTTCCGTCAAGTAGTTATGGGGAGTAAAATTGTAAAACAAACTTCTACCAAAGACAGGCCGTCCTGTGATATCATTATGCAACTTAATTTGTTGTGGGTAATTGTCAATTGAATGCGTGCTGGTCACTGAAAGAGTGTGCTGGACTGGGGGATTGAGACTGGCGTACGACAGTCCTATCAGTTAGTGGCATACATATATATTTAGTAACAAGTGTAAAACCACAATAGCTACATCTGTAATTATTATACCTAATGTCAAACTAACTTAAGGTTAAGATGTCGGCACAGATGGCACTGCTCGTTAGAGGTAGAAAACAATTCAGCAGTTGCCATTAAAGTTTAGAAGCTTTTATCAAAAGATAAGCATGAGTGCTATATGTGAGGGGAATATAATTACTCTCAGTTTTGACCGCTATCCCTTTATGTTATATGTGAAGATAAGGTTCGGAGCTTTAGTTAAGCTTACTCTTAAATTCGGTCACTGTACTGACCAAAATTGCATCATCTGACGACTTATTTCAGATATTACTTCCTTTCGAGAAAAAACTGCATTCATGTTTTTTTCTTACTTTCAACTTTGCAATACGCATCAAATAGCGATCGGGTACTGGAAGTTTCCGTCTCCTATGGCGTTTATCTCACCTTATGTCCGGGATGCCTTAGAATTTTCAATGTCTCGGTCAGATCACATCCTTCAATTCTTTTTTCGGGTGAAACTGAGCCATTCTGCTTTGGTTTGCTTTAATAATCCGCATTTCAATCTCGTCATCTGACTATAATTGCGTTCGGTAGTTACTGTTTATTGGGTTTGATAATTTGCCAGCACGTGCATGTGAACTCTGTAAATTTTCAGCAGATCTAAACAAATAAACGGCTACTTTTCCAATAAGATGATACTGTGATCCTAACCGCCGTTCACCTTAGCAGTGTCACAGAAACAAAACTCAATGAAATAAGATCAAACAGGAAATGTGGCGGTAGTGTACATGCAGGTAAGCTTTAAGTATGGCACCCTGAATAATTAATTATCGTTTTTAACCTGCCATTTGTGAGATGACGAATGATAACTGGAGGAAAACATGTACATAGACGCTAGTCGGATGAAGTACTCCGCATATCGATCAAACGTTTCCATAGACTCGAATTATTCAGTACACCTGCTGCAAGTTCGGTCGAAACACAGGGTGATCAACAAGTGGCTTGGTAACCAGCTATGAACGCTTCGTTCACTGCCTTCGAAAAGGTTGGAAGGTGATTTTTGTTCAGTATGGAAGTTCGTGACCGTCCACATTACGGGTTAACCACGACTTCGAACATGACTGTACATAGCAGTCAATAACGTGTTTGTATCCGTTAACTTACTATCTCCTGCACGTGAATTTCTTTTGAGTTGATTAACAAGTTGTTTATTTGTTCATACATTTGTATCTATCAAATGTTCCTTCATTTCTTGGGCTCCTGTTATGATCAATGGAGATACGAAGTGCAATACTTTTGAATACGGGTGAAGAGTGAGAATGTGTGTGTGTGTTACTGTACGTACCGTATTTGGTTTCCTGAACACCTACCATGAGGACTTCGTGAGTTATGATATCAGAGTACTCTGAATGGGGATAAGAAGAGCTCACACCTTATCTCAAAACCAAAATGATACGAGGAAAGTATACCAGATTGCACTTCTAAGCGGCCGGGTAACAGGCATCATTGAGATTTTTGCAGGAATCTTTAATGTGATATGAGTACATTGAGTATGTATAATGATGCCCCATTTGTCGTTGCAAAAACTATTCAGTAAACGTAATACGAAGGATCTGGCGGCCACCAAGGAGGTTTTACGTCCGATTTGCAGTTAACTATCAAAATGCTTGAAAGTATTGCATTTTGGAAAGATTCGGTGTTATACAGCTGGTCTCGGTAATCATAAGCTAAATTGGTCCCTAGTTGAAAAATGTCTGCTTCTCATTGACTGAAGTTTTGGCACCTTTTTTTAAACGGTAAGCAAACAAAAAATTTAATAGCACAGTGATTTGTGAAAACAAGTCACCTATTTCATGAGCAGTCGAATATATTCGAAGTATTCGAAGCACCATCTTTCGGATAGTTGTGAACAGTGGTGGTGTTCTTCGTAGAACGGATTGATAATTTGTTATTGGTATGTTCACCGAGCTTGGCATTTAGGTTGCAAACATTTCATCACCAAGCGAAGTGACATCATCACCGCTTGGCGATGAAATGTTTGCAATCTAAATGCCAAGCTCGGCGAACGTACTAATACCGAAGCACCACCTGTTCCACACACAAAACGATTTGAAGGTGTTAAACTAATGACTTCCAAAATTAATATAACTTAAGAAGAGTGTTAGTGAGGTAGAGGCTGTTAACATATGCGATGGATTGAATGCTTTTAACCGGTGGTATTTAGTTTGTGCCTCGTCTTCCATAACAGACCTACAGGAAAATAAACGCATTCAACCAGCAAGCGGTTATACACGAACTTGGCTGGTATTCTTAAAGTAGTTACACGGCCGTTGGCCTCAACCCAAGCGTTTCCCTGACGGGTGATGGTAGAACGTTTTCAATGGTACACTCGGTAGTTTCGATATGTGGAGCAGCACATTGTGGTTGTTGTTGAATGTTTTGTGTTAATGTGTAAAAGTATCAGGGGGAAATGGGTCTGTGCGGCACGAAGCAACATCAATTTATCAAAACAGAATAAAACCTTTTCATCGAGAAACAACAGCACTTACATTAGCATTTAATGTTGGGCGGTAGTCACGTTGAGTTTCGATTGGACAGTTTGTTACTATTATCCACGATCTTGATTCAAACAATTTGGCTGCTTAAATCCGACACACATTGAAGTGAATTTTCTAATCTCCATCCCATTCAACATAGCAGCTGATCGCTGTTCTGATTGGTTGCCAGTGATAAACTCCAGTTACACTCGCAACAGTTTGCGCGTGAACTCTGGTTGACTGCACGTTCTCCAAGAGGAAAACCGCCTACTTCGAATATCTCTACATTTGTGTTTGTGACACTCCCAGTGGTATAAGTTTAGTTCAACATACCAGTTCTGAGGCCATAGCGGTGTTATCGTTTTGCTCTTATGATGACTGGAAAGTGCAGCGTAACGCAAATGTGTTTTATGTCGGTGCTGTCATACCCAACGTGTGGACTGACGAACATAGCTGTTTGTGCGCAGACGTTGTTCATTTATACGGTGTCCGGACGAACAAGCAAGTAGAAGTTGACGACGCAATTTTCAAACTGGCGATGCGCGTGGGTTAAAATTGTGCTACCGCTATGTTCATGTACAAAATAATCGTGCGTTACGCGGGCAGTAATGTGCACAGAAGCCTAGCCGAATATGTGGTTAGCGTTGAACAGAGGACGGTAGAGCATATGTGGGTGAATTTGCTGTTGAGTTTACTTAGCAACAATGCAGTCGGAGTGATCACATTTAGTGCGCTGTCAGAGACATGATGAGTGGTATTACCATGCTTGTATTTCATAAAAAAATTTCTAGGGTATCCGAAGAACAAAAGTATTGAAAGATCCTTTGTATCACTCCTAGTTACCTTTTGCTCCACTGGAAACTGGAAAAGTTGAGCTTGAGGGACACTCAACTGGGAAAGCTGTCACCATTTTTTGTAAGTTCATAATAATTGATATCATCCACAACGTCACCTCAGCGGTTAGTACTAACTTTTCATTGATACAACTAGGAAAAAAGGCGAAAGCAATTATGAGTAATAAACAAACTAAACGAGTGAAAGGCACGTAATCTATAAAATGCTCAGATATCCACACTGCACCGTTTCATATCACGTACCTATGTAACATACAAGTCGGTCGTCTTTACTCTGATTGCCGGTTACACCTGCGAACCAACTTTGGGGCAACGTGGAGACACCGGAGGACGGCGTAGTTTTGAAGTAGGAGTTCCAGCAACAGTCCTATAAAGGGAAACACGAACAAACATGAGCCAAAGACCCAGTAAGCCATGCACACGACTTACGCAAACGAACACTAAAATGTCGCCAACAAAACAGAAATAAGCTCTGCCATACAATTGAAATTCAACCCATGCGCGCTTGTTAGTTCCGACCACACGCTACACCTACTGCTTACAAACAAGCAGGTGATTTGTATGTGAGAATAAGATGTCATCTTTGGCTCTCACTACTTTGCTCAGTTAATTGCCCGCAATTCACAGACAATTCGGATAGACAACAATGAAATTCATATCACCTAAGTCGATTTATTGGCATCCTCTACGATTTTTACAAGAGTAGACTCTATGATTCATAGAGCCATTAACCTAAGAACTGAACTGGATTTATGTTGACATACATCTTAACTACTTCAATTTCTGTGCAGTAGATCACAATTTATCCACCTTACGCCAGTAGGCTAAAGCATCAACAATGAATGCTGTGCTCCTGACGACACCTTTTATTATTGACTGTACGGTTTGATGGTTGACAGCTTTCTATGGAAAATGTGGTTAATGCTAACATTCTGGGTATGCTGTAAATAGTCTGCTATTATTTCGTCCATATAAAAATTAAACAACAGTGGCAAAGTGGAAATCTTTGACTAATACTTCTTTTGATACTAGATCTACTACGCGGTTTTTGTTGGACACAGACTTGAGCAACAGTGTGAGAATAGAACGATTGTGAGATGGCTCCCACAAAGTTTCACTCCAGGTTCAATGAGTTACCCAGTGACAATAATTTAGAGGCCAACAAACAGCGCATTGCCGTATATATATTGTCACGACCGAGGAACAAGAAAGTATACAACCAGGAAGCGTCCAACTTGTAGTACGCTGAACGTAAAATGGGAAAATTTCCACACGAGAGGAGACAGGGTATACAGTTGGGCTAAACAAACATACCTCAGCAGAAAGTGTCCAGTTGTACAACTAAATAACAGCAAAATTTAAGCCATTCTAGGAGGTCGCCACACGGTGACTGTAGGTCAACTTACTTTGCGCACTGCTAGAGTAGGAAGACTGTAAAGTGTCCACCGATCCACTTAATCAAACCTGACTTTCTAATAGAAAAAGATAGCATTCCTGGTTCTAAGAACTAGTATTAAATAGTCTCAGTTCAACTGGTCTTTCTTAGCCATTCACGTTAGTGAAAAAAGGTGTGATATTTCCGACTAGTGTTTCATTACCTGTTTTGAACTGTCAACATGAATTAACCTTATAACGTTTAAGATCCGTTTTGCGTACCTAGTTTCATATCTACAGACCAGGACATGACGTTAATGTGGATGACGGATTACACTACCGCTTAATGTATGCCGATTGGCGAACTAACATTTTTGGCCTGTTTTATATAATAAATCTTCCAATTGCTTTCTTTGTGGTTTTATAGTCAGCTGGTCCTTCCAGATCAGTTGCACGGGTATGTTTAAAATATCTCCTTATAATCCGTTATGTATGTGTGGTTTCTGATTCGTTAAATTTCACATCTGGCTATGGTTTGCAACTGGTAATCTGTTCCTTTCAAAGCTTCTGACGGATATTCATAATTAATTTGTTGCGTGGACTGTCACAAATACCTTCACCAACATTTTCCAAGACCGGTGCTCGTTATGCTCACTACTGTTCGTGCCGTGTGATACGTTGCCTGCTAGATGAATTGCTTGCAAGACTCGGGCATAGTCGTCTTAAGGGTCCGTAGTTTTCAAACTATTAAGCCTGTATTTTAAGCTAGTTTGTTTTCTATGACTCACTAGCTGCGTGATAGGTTTTTGGTAGATGGCCAATAAGGTTGGTGAGATAATCTTAAGAGAAAACAGAGACGTGAAACAGCACCAGCACACTGTTTGGAGCTGGGCTTGTTTCTGTCAAGTATGCAGTCCTGTGTTGAGTCAGACACCTACGATTGACCGTTGGTATTTACCTGATTGAGACTTTAGATTGAACTGTGATCTGCCCAGTGTCTAAAATTAATACCGTCTTAAAATATTATATATGGCGTAGAGATAAATCAACTGTCCACCACTATCTAATAACTGTTACGTCAGCCTAACTTTGATATCGAGACTGTGCATTGCCCTATCAGCCGACCTTGAGGTTGATCTACGTGGTTAAAGTGACAACGTTCGAACTGTACATTGAATCCTTAAGTGAAACTGGATCTGAGTAAAAAGTGTCCTTAACGGCGTTATCAATACAGTTGATATAGGCATTATCATCCGACACAAAGATTCTTCAGGTGACGTCTCCTGGAGGTGGTTATTTCTTATCCTCTCAAACGGATGGCACAGAGCTTAATGTTCATACGAACAGCCCATAGATGCGGCTGCAACTACTATCCCGAAGACTGCATCTGCTTCAACAAGATAAAAAGTAAGGGCCTTTAAGTCATCCGAAATGTACAACTGGTATGGAATAGGCAGTGTGAAGGGCATTGGTTTGGTCGTAGACTCGTGGTCCCCAAAATTAGGTGGATGTCGACTTCCAATGTCTGTAACGTCCAAGTAAAAGTGACCGGTTTACTTATCTGTTTTAAGGTGGAAACGCACTTTGATTATAAGCTGCAAACTACTCGAATCAAAGCCTAGGTCATTGGGAGTGAGCCTTACAAAAAGTACTGCTCCTAATGATAAGTATCACTAAGGTTAATGGCATCTATTTTAGATACTGCACGAGGTTTATTAAAAACCGTGATTAATATGAATTCACTACTTAAATTGGAAAGATCAGCCACGGAAGGATTATTTGTCTTTTCAGTCTCGTCAGACACCACAGATTAGGCGACCCTGTCCATCCTGCTCAACGGCCGATACGGTATGAATTTAGTAAGATTGCAAAATTTCTTAGTTGTACACAAGCTAGGATTCAGCCAAAGCATCCATATCAAAATAAGAGAACGATTACAACTGATAATCAAAATATTTTCTTAACCCCGTTTTCTGCGATTTTGTGGATGAGTGAAAGTGATCTATACTAGTTCTTTCTTACATTGCTAAAAGCGAACGATAAAGGATTAAGAAAGCGGAACCTGATAATCAGAAGGTCTGTAGCCAGTTTGGCGGTTTGCATAATACTTTTCACTTCAGATGGCACAGAATCCTCTTTCGTGTCGCTATCATCATTATCAAAAACAAAACATCAGTAGTTCACCTTGGTGTTGCCTTTCGCCTGCCCATAAGAAAAAATAAATTAAGAGTGAGTCAGGGGAATATAATTGTTTTTCATGAAGCCTCTGTCCTCATACCGGAGCAATCAGCATCAACATGCCCATATTTCTGTAAAAAAAACATAACCGCGATGCGATGAAAACAAAACAGCAGCTACAATATGGCTGTGTTGTTGTCTCTATTGTATCGCCACATTAACTGTGATGTACTCAAGTAATGAAAATGGTTTGTTATTAACTTTTTAATTAATTTCGCGTTACTCCGTGAAAACCTGATGACGATATACGGGAAAATTAAAGCTTGGAGTTGTATGCTGACTTTGCGGCAGGGAAAACGAGTTTACCGAAGCTTTGGCACTTATGTTGTTTACCATGCATTACTGATACTAAGGTTTACTAACTACATCAGAATTATCAATTGTAGTTCAGCCACACTTTAGTAGATGCAATCGCTTAGGCAAACAACGCAGTTAGTCTTTGAACCACTGCCGAGCGTTGAGAATGCTGTGACATAAAATCGACGACGGTCGAACTAGGATGCTCGGAAGAATTTTTGTGTCAGGAACTTAAACCTGACAGTAGGTATGGTTGGGTCACGGGTGACAGAGGCCTACAAATGACTGATATAGAAGCAGGTGTAAATGGGCAATGCTGCGAAAACGTTGACGGTGTTTGACGCACAACTGGTGATTATGAAAACTTCGTTGCCGAAATATATTTCACAAATAGCGTAACAAACGCGATCTGTCCGGTGTGGTGACTCACTTCTAGGTCACAAGCAGAGTCGGATGCTGTCACTAGTGGTGTGTGATGATGTGATTTGGGGTCTAAGTCAATTATTGAGGATTCGTTGGCCACAATGTCCCACCTCGTTAATAGACTAACATCGGTGGACAATACTCGGACAATTTCGAAGGCGTTAATCCGAATTCGTGCGACTTCAATTTGGGAGGCACTGAGTTGTTCGAGTGCTACACATAAAGAAGTACATGTACGTATGATTTGCGAACAAAATTCGAATATATTTTATAATGCATGTTCACTGCAACCTAGATGTGGTCGGAGTTTATAACAAACTAAACGAAGGTAGACCAAACGAATTGTGTACAACTTGATAATTTTCAAATTGAACATCACCCACAATTGATCGCAGCTGTCACATTCCCATAGACTTTCCAGTCGGCCCCTTTCGAAAAGAAGCACTAGACTCGAGTTTCGCTCTCATTAGAGCTCGTCAGTAGTGCATATCATCGCCACTGCCGGGCCTTGAACCACGGACACGCTGTTCATGAGGCAACCGTGTTTACTAGTGCGCCTTATGAACAGCGTGTCCGTGGTTCAAGTCCCGGGTGCAGTGGCGATGATATGCACTACTAACGAGTTCTAATGAGAGCGAATCTCGAGTCTAGTGCTTCTTTTTGAAAGGGACCGACTGGAAAATCTATGGGAATGCGACAGCTGCGATCAATTGTGAGTGATGTTCAATTTGAAGATTAACCGGATCCCCGACTACTCATCAGTAAACTTGATAATTACTCACAAGCGAAATTGGTTGAGCGTTCACATATGAGAATTCGGTCATGCCTAATGTGAGATCAATGACGCAGTGGTCAATCCGGTTGCCTAATGAAATCATGATGGGAGTTCTGTTCCCGGCAGTGACAAGAATATGTACTACTGATGAGGTCTAATCAGTGCGAAACTCGAGTCTAGTGCTTCTTCTCGAAAGTGGCCGACTGGAACGTCTATGGGAATGTGACAGCTGCGATCGACTGTGGGTGGTGTTCACTCTATATGAAAACTAAAATCCCCTACTACTCAACATATACCATTTTTTATCGAATGGGAAATTTGTCATAACGCCTGTGTTCCTCCCCTTTTAAACGGTTTTATTTTGTTTTGCCTTGGCGGATCCTGGTCATTTTCGTTGAATTTTTTTCGCACCCCGTCATCTAAAAGGGAAGTAGTCGGAACAAGTAATAGATTTTTAGTGGCGAATGCGGTGAAAATTATTAATCACACGTCAATTTTGAGTCAAACCTTCCGTTAACTCCAGTCACTTGCACCTCCTCTTACAAGACTTATTGCTTATTATATCATGGGAGGAACGAAGGCCACTACCTTTATGACAGACTGTTTCCGTGGGCACCAACCATCGGGTAGTTCTTCTTAGTACACAGTTCTTGAAACAGTTCTGTGGAGTTTCACGGTCTGTCGTACGTATGGCGTTCAACCACTATAGTGGGCACTTGTTCATTCCGCGGAAAATGAGCCGGAACAGTTAAAATGGATCGTACTCACTCAGCATAAGGGCAGAATCCTGCAGCATCCCGTTAGACTTCAGATGCATTCCGGCCTCGAAAATGTGGGCAACCAGATCTTTTTAATCTTACCAAGAATTTGTGTTGCAGCGTGACTTTCATCTTCTGTTACCACCTTTTGGATTGAAAGTCTTAAATTTTACAATTGACACAAGGTGAACTGGTGATGTAAACTTCCGGCCATCGTAATCAGTGGTCTACGGTGACTGATATGGTACCATTTTTTAGATGGGCTGCGACAATCACCGTTTATATGTGGACAAATCTCACATGGGGTGCGTTTAGTTGGCTCAGGTTGAATCATATGAAGGGAGCTTGGAAAATTCTGGGCAGTATAATTAATATCTGCAACACTTCCCTACGATCAACATGTTGATTGTGTTCGTGATTTCATTTTGTTTGTCTTAAGATGGCCATAATATATACATATATATGTATGTATATGACAAAACTGTTAAATGAAGTGCAGTTAGAATAGCGATCTGGTCTTTTGGATAAAATACCACTCTGTGCATTCACATCTTCAAAACTGCTGAATAATGTGAGAGATTGGAGCTTTGTGACACATTGTCATCCTTTACGTAGTGAAAAACTCACCATGCAAAAATATTTCTTTACATTACAGATAAGAGAAATACGATGGCAGCAATCTTAGTTATAAACCCTCTTGAACTGTGAGCGGTAGTTGACTTGCCAAACAGTTTTTCAATGACGCACAAAGTCATATGAATAACTCGGGGCCACGATACTTTTTACTAAACCACCTTCCATGGTAATGACCTTTTGACCCAACATTTACACTGTTGTGCTATTGTTGCCACGCCCCTTTGTTATATATTCTGTTTGTATTTATTATGTAACTGATGAGATGAATCAAAGTGTTAATATGCCGTAACCTTTGTGTTTTTGCTGTTTTAATTAACCGTGTAAGTTGATAACCTGGGTGCAGATTCGTTCGGGTGTTAGATACATTTAAAAACGTTGTGAACAAAGATGATTTTAGAAGGAATTAATCGTGGAGGCGGTCCGCAGCTCAGTAGACAATTACTAATTTTGTTCGGGATTAGGTCTAACCATACTGTTTTGATCTGAGACATCTAGAAATACACAAACCAAGATGTAATTTTGTTCCTACAGGAATCAGCCGCTGCGTGCTCTACATATGTGACCGCACTTGACGGATATTCAGATGGACACGAACGTAAAGCAATACAAGTAGTAATACATTTCAGTGAAGATTACAGTGACGCTTCCTTCTTTTTTATCCACACATACGAACTGTGAAACTTAAGAACAAGCAGTGTTTCTGCATTGTATGCAAAGCTTTGATGAATGTGCGGATGAAACTTGTTAGTAAGCATAATTCACCATGGATAGTTGAGATAGGAGCAGTAGATAATAACGCAAGTTTTTCAGTATCGGGTTGAAAATTGGTGTCATAAATATTATTATTAGAATAGAAAACTTTGGTTGTATAGAATGTACACATGTGTGGATTGATTGCTGCACTACACAGACACAATTAAAATTACGACCGAATTAATGAAATAATAGTCTACTCTCCAGAATAATCGTTGTGCGTCCATAAACAACGATATTGTCTTGATAAACGGAAACCTCTTCAACTCTAATGACAGTGTGATTCGGTACATTTTTCACGACGGCGGAAAATGGTTAAACCACAGATTATGAAGTTAGACTTGATTAGATCAAATAACATGTTAATAGTAAGCAATCTGCAGGACTCTATAGGTGCACTTTCCGGATCCATCATGGGAGGTAGCCTAAGCCCGCATACTGGTACCACATTACTGCGCCTACCTACCAACTTTCCTTAGTCGCTGTATGTCCTTCACATTGTTGTCATTGTTGTTTGGTAGATTACTTATCGGTGAAGTTCATGCCAATTTTTATAAACGTCTTTATCCGTTTGGCCTTAAGACCTTCTGAAAAGATCCATGTCTATTCTGCTAGATCAAAGGGAACTGTTCTTCCTCTTTATAAAGACCCCATTCAGCTTTTACGAATTAGGAAATGAAAGCGAATTGTTTCTCACACCGTTTCAAAATAATAGTTGTTTGGTGTGAATAACGTAGTTATGTGATATACACCTTACCAGAGAATGTTTCAGAAATAAACAATCAAGCTAGCTAGGAGTGTGAACGGACATGCGCTGCATTCACTTGGGGTCTGACGTAACTGATGGAGGCGAGCACGGCGAATCCCAAACGTCGGTGAAACCTTGCTATCTGGACACGCATCACATAAGCTATTTTTTCGGTCGTTGACAAGCAACTTGCCCCCCTCGTTCAGCAGTTATCAAAGCACCCAGATGTGGTAGTTACCTTCAAGGTGTGTTTCTTGTCCGGGCACACCGCATTGACAGTAACGAAAGATTGATGCAACTGTCACCACTTCACCTGACTCAGCACAGACTCGTATGTCTCGGCGCACTGACCATCAACTGTCAAGATCTGTCGATCGATTTGGGTGTGATGGATCAAAACTTTGATGTTGATTGAAACTTAAGAATAACCGATGAAACGTCGATATAAGTAATTCAGCATAGTAAAGGTGCTTTGGATTCCGTTTGAGATTCACTATCAAATCCGCCAAAATACCTATCAGTAATTAAGTGTCAATGCTCGTCGGTGACGTTGGTGGATTCCAGTGCGAACTGATCGAGAAATCCTGCTGGGGCAGTCAATCGGCTGAATCATTTGGTGGATTCCATATGACACAGTTAGTTGGGTGGATAACTAGGTCCAAATGTCAAATTCCTGAGCTTATGACGTGGCTTCCTAGCTTAGCTGGTAGAGCATTTACCGCGTTTAGGCGTGTTGTTTCTGTTGCTGGTTCCAGTCCAGCTGAAGTCCATATTTTTCGCAATTGGGTATCTTCTAAATCAGATCATGTTGTTGTGCCCACCTGTTTTGTTTTGTTATCTGCACAGAGGTCACGCACTCATAATTTCGATACGATTATCCGGCATTTGAATGATGAGAGTGTAAAGGACGACTCTCAGGAGGTAGTGGTGAACAGATTGTCCAGTTCGACTCAGATGCGAGAGCCTACGAACAGGTGGCAATAGGTGGGGCAACTAACTTTCAGGAATTATGTTCCGAAGGAGTTATCCAGTCATGACAAAAGTAGATTTCCGTCACACCTAACAACCTTATAAACAATCGTCGCTAGATTCCACGTAGTTCTGAATATGACGACGATCTTCGAGAACTATTGGATCGCCGTCTTGGTTACGCGCCCAATCGTTTGATCCAAAACCGTGACGGAGAAGAGATAGGGCAAAAATGTTTACTGGGAGGACAAGTCAAAATTAGGCCACAAAGGCTCTACATTTAAGGGACGAAACGATTACCATACATGACCGATAGACACACAGCGAATCAAATAAGACGGTCATATATGGCAATCAGAAAGTCGGAACAAATTACTTTTCTTGGGGCATCAGAAAACACGATTAAACAGTCCAAATAGTGCACAGGTGTTCGACTACACGGCTGCGATCTGATTGGCTGAGTGGGGCCATACAGCTCCCCACGACCATACCATCAGAACTGGGTTGACTGATCGATATGGCGTGATGCGTCCTGGCTGTTTCGTTAAGAGATGCGCCTCCTAACAAGACCAAAGGCCTGCGCAAAGACCGTGAGTGCCACTTGGTCGGACAATCGAAAAAGATGAGAAGAGCTTTTTTGTCTAGAAATAGCAGGAAGATTTCTTTCCTGATATCTGGGTGCGCTGACTGTCTAGTCGATGTAAGTGAAACCACATGTTGAAAAGATGATTCCGTTATCATTGGCCAATCGTACCGACCTGACAGGTCGGCTAAACATCCTGAGGAACTGTTCAGTTGCTTTTAATCGGAACGTTCAGAGGACGATACTTAAATGGTCGATTATTGCGTTCCACAGGGCCTTCTGTAAGAAGCAGCAGTGACCATGAGGCTTGAGTTATTAAAGCATAACAAAGCTCCTGAACCAGATACTTTTTCTCCGCTTTTCAAGGATCGTGGAGAGGGGTTGATGTCAGAACTGACAACACTCTTTTAGACGGTTTTGGTAACTGAAGAGGTACCTTGTGACTGGTGCTTATCAACAGTATTTCTCGTTGTCAAAAAGCGGGACCGAATTCTGTATGACAACCACAGGGGTATCCTTGTAGTGTCCGCTGCGTCCGAGTTACTCACTGGTACTATATTACGTCGAATCACTAAGCCGTGAGGAACATGCAGGATTCCGGTCCGGTCGAGGGTGCGTAGATAACATTTCCTTCCTGTGATGGATCCTGAAGTATCGGCAGTCTTAGAAACAACCGACCTTCGTTGTATTTTAAGCCTCCGATTCGATTACTGGTTGAGTCTTCTGGAACTGCCTTCTTCTCAAGAGAGTTCCAGGGAAACACGTATATCTGTTGAAGTCACTGTATGTTCACCCTGCAACCAGGGTGAGGGTTTATAGACACCCGTCTCGGGCGTTCATCACTTCTAGTGTTGTTTGTAATCCTTATTGTTCACTTATGTCATGGACGACATTCTTGAAGGTGCACTTGAGGAATCCATTGGGCGTGCTTCTGAGTTTCTTGTTGAGGTTCTTCCTGACGTCATATCTACCGACATGAAATGTACAGATGACACTGTCTTATTCAGGCCACTTACCGAAGACACGCAGATCATACTAAACAAAATGAATTACGGGGCTGGTTTTTATGAAATTCGCTTTGCACTTTCAAAGTGCAATTTGACGTTTTAAGACAGGGACATCATTCCTTTCTTATAAACAACCCACTTGAGGCTGTGGTCATTTTCACATATTCGGGTAGTGCAATTCTGTCAGCTTGTAATATCGTTCATTAGGTATAAGCGAGGATAGCAAAGACATGAGTTGCGTTTGCAAACGTGCGCCGTCTGTAGCGTTGAAAAGGCGTTCGGTTGTCGCTAAAAGGAAGGGTATATATTGTTTGTGTACGTTCTGTTTTGCCCTATGGTTCGGAAGCCTGGTCTGTTCGCAAAGAAGATGTCAGCTGGCATGTTGTGTTTGATCATCGTTGTCTCCGCCAATTAGCCCACATTAAGTGGACTGATCGCATGAGCAACACAGCAGTTCACTGGTCCGCAATGCTCATGATGCGCGTTCGATTGGTGAACTGCTCGCGCTGCACAGCCTGTGATGGTTGGATCAGCTATTTCGCCTGCCAGCTGAGGGTTTGGCATATCATTGAGACCACCAAGAGTTAGGTAGGACCGAGTGGTAATCAAGCAACACCGTGATCACAGAATATGGGGGGCCTGACTGCTGTATTGAGCAACGTGTGTAGGTGTCGCCCATCCGGCTAGGCTCCTTGTGATCACTTAAATCGCTGATTGGAAATGTTATCCGAAATGGCAGCGTATCGTGACCAATGGCATATCTGCATACATAACGTTTTTGGTTCTTTCGTTCGTCAGTGTCTTATTAGTGTTTCACCTTTTCGGGAACCTTTTCTTCTAGGATATTCCCCACCATCGCTGAGGTGAGAGACGGCCTGAGCCACAGTACATTCTAACCGGACAGATGACCGTTGTGGTAATGATGGCGATGATGATGACGTACCTCATTTGCGAGAGCACTTTACATCGGTAGACATAAGTGACTGAGTTTAACCAAAACAGCCAGAAGGGATGAATCAGCCTTGTAGGTTTTGGATACGACTGTTGTTAGACTTTTCTTTATAATCATTGATCAGTAGTCACCTAGACGCTGCAGTTCTAAATACACTTTCTCGTATATACATTTTTTGTAAAATAGCGCTGCTTTGTTCTTTTTTATACCAGATTTTTTGTGGGTGCACTTTGGCTTGGAGATTTCCGTCAGTATGCTTGCTTCTAGTGGCTATTTGTTTCGATGTGTTAAGTTAGTCACATTTTTATTTTGGATCTGCCTGTATGTCATCTTACTCCTATAAGCTCCTTGTTCGCATTCTTCCGTTCAGATTCATTAAAAACAACAAGAGCAAGCAATTCAATCAGTATGGATATGTTTTTATAAAGACAGTGCTTTTACTTTTAGTACCGAGTTGTTCCATGTTTAACGCAGACTGCTGCATCGACGGCTTTTCGAGAGTTGCTGGTAAGCCGTGTAACGTGCTGTTGGTTTACTTGTCAACAGGTTCTCAAAATCACTTACCTTGTCAGCGAATGAGTTGACAGTTCTTTATTTGTAGAAATCATTTGATCCGGCCATTGTTCAGTGAGACTGCGCAGATGACCGAGCGGGCCCAGATAAATAATCGGTATTTTAGGATGACTCAGAATTCTACATTATATTTCTCAGGTATATGGTCTATTTGGTTGTACAGTATTGTGTCCAAAGGCGCTTGTAGTAAGTCTGCGTAGTTCAAATCAGTGAAGCGTGACCAAGCAAGATCAGATGTGCAACTAACGGTCCGTAATTACGCTGAACAGCATTCACCTCGTATTATGGAACCGTTTACTTTAAGACATATTGTCGCATAACCTGTTATTCAACCTCGTTTTGTGAAATCTTGACTCACCAGTCGGCTTTCCACGTCCCAGTCAATAGAAAGTTCATTTACTTGTTGTGCTTCAGCATTTCGAATGGTGCGGACGAACCAGTTAGACTCAAATTCACAGAGGAGCGAGAAATGGTGGGCACCTAGTATATATCAAACATAACAAGTTATCAGTGGTAACAAGCAAGAATAATGAAAATCAGCAATGCTTTGTTCAGGTTGATTGATTAGATATTCAGCCAAGTCAAATACATTCAACAGTGCGCTTTGTGTACCCAGAAGATGAATTTTCAGCTTTAACGTACTTATTTCGGAAGTTAAAAGAGTTTACTCAACGGGCTTGATTCCCTCAATCATAATGAACTCATAAGAAGTCTAACAAGCGGATATAAACAGTTCCAGATAAAAACAACCATCACTTCGATTTCGTGGTTGATCGGAGAACAAGGAGATTGAGTTTGTTTGAGGAATGACAAAAGCACTCAGAAACCTGAGTGCGTGCAAATGAATGTTTGCGTCAATATCCAGGGGATATAGAACTAAATCCAGAGATATCGTAATAAAGCGGGGGAGTTGTGTCAGATAACATTTTCACACGTCGTAAAGTAATGAAATGAAATCAGTGAAAATTAATTGGAGGGAATACCACTACAACTTGGTTGATGTTTTAAGGCTTCGGAAAAAAACGTATAGTATATTTTAACAACAAACCGAGGAAAGCATACATATACTGTTAAGTCAGCTAAGCAAGTGATGTTCAGTGAAAGGCGATGTTGAATGGCGAAAATGAAATAACTGCTTTCTGACTTCGATGTAGATATCATCAATACGAAGCTACCTTGTCCTATTGTTACATAAAGTAAGCCCTAGACACCGAACAAACCTAGGTTGAGGGATTTAATATATAAGTGAATGGATGATATGCACTTGCAGTGAATCCTTCTGCTGAACATATGAAAACTGTCTGTGTCAACAGACAGATTGTGGAACTTTGACAAACTTAACAGTTCAAGCAAACTGTCTGATAATGCGGACGAAGGAATTCGTGTGGGGTATGACATCTTACACGACTTTATTTACATTTTTTAACCGTAAACACTTGGTTACTAAATAACGTGAACATTACATGAAATGAGAATAAAAGCAGGAGGAAAGTCGCAGTCTATAGAACATCAGAGTTACTGGTGATTGACAATGAGGCGTGACCAATAAATCTAGAAAGTTGACTGCAATTCGTAAAGTAAACCTACGAAAGGTCGGAAATTGTGGACTGAAAAGTATCCTTCTTGAGAACTTGAAATATCGTTTATTCGTCAGTGTTTTAAGATGCTTTGGTGTAGTCTGAGGAACAGCGAACGGTAAAATATTTACCTAAACTAGACAAGGAAGGGAATCAAGGGTGAGTGAGGCGAGTCAAATTAGTTACAGTTCGTAATATTCAACGGAGCTTTCATTCATGTATAAATGGGGTTTTCAAGACTTTCAATGTTATGGGCCTACGTGAAATCTCCCCTGTTTTACGGATTGATGTAACACATATTGTCCAGTACTTTTGCGATATGCGAAGGTCGTCACGTGCGGTTGTTTCATCAGACTTCAAACCAGTAAGTTCGATAACACTAAGGTCCTAATGAACGAAATTACTTTTAAGCGCCTCGACATCTACAAGTTCGTTTCACTTAGCTTCTTCATGATTTATTAAATCATGCGGCAGCTTTTATCACTCAGTACTGCTTAAAGGAATACCCAATTTAGACAACTTAATTTACACTTGGTAACCTTTGAAGAGAATTTTATTGTTGAGTAATGTTTTGTTTTGTAAGCCTTTCCTTTCTTCTTGCGAATTATCTTGAAGCACTGAGAAAAGAAGAGCTGTCAGCACGGATGAGTTTTCTTCCCAAAAGATTACAAATATTAAAGCGGAAATTAAGACAGTTAGTCAACAGCTCACAATTACCAGACAAATCATCGTTAACATATAAGTTCAGTGCGGGTGGGATATCATTTCTCTAGGCCTACTATAGTTGTTAAAACGAAACGGACGACCCTCATAATGAGTGATGGGCTTGGGACGTGTCTTACTTCAAACCATGAGGAAGTTTCAAGGTTGAATGACTGGAATTACGAAGTGGGAAGCGCTTGTTCATAGTAAACAACTAGGTATTGTTATGGAAAGATAGACCGAGATATCCATCCAAACTTGAAAGAGTAGTCACCGTGTTGTGCAGGCTAAGGATGCTAATAATCAATTGAACTCAGCACATACATCAAAAAGTAACGTGTGAAAAGATTAGAACTGAGCTAGTGAAAAACGATCAACACTTAGCTGCGTAATAAACCTGCATTACAATAATGTACTTTATACCGATATCTGATTCTAGCTGCCTGAATTCTGTGACCATCTCTACCCGTTTGCTTGTTAAACTATGTATACACGTATGCGACGAAGAGTATATATTGAACATAGAATAAGGCATGATAAAATGATTAATGCTTTGGGTGAAATTGACATATCATCGTTCTTGGTAGGTAGAGAGATTGTGTACATGTTAAGAACTCCAGATCGTCGATTACAATTTGTGCAATGAACACAAGAATTTCAAAACAGATTAATCTATATTCAGCGGGTATGTCTAGTTAGATCATCTGCCGTTCACAGTCGGTAAAGACTGCTTAAAGGAATCTGTTATTAAAATTATCATGTTAAAGTGGACGTGTTTTCTACTCAGTGAGGTTTGAAGTCTTTCCTCAGGAACAGTTAAATTGTGATCCTAAAAGATATCGCCCTCAAAAACAATATATTTCGAAAACAAACCATTTATTTTGTGGGTGGTTATTGAAAAACAATGAAGATCTGCTTGGGTGTGGAGTGAATTGCAATGACCAAGAAAAAAGATGAAGTCTGATTTTGTTTCTCTAACTGTTACACTTCTCTCTCTTTCTCATAAGCTGAAATGGAACGTGATGAGCTTGTAAACTAGATAACATCCACCACGGCTACAGAAAACGGTTAAGGATTTTACAAACAGTTTGCCTCATTGACTACTAACGAAACGACGGACAGCTGCTTTGACTTAGTTGGGTCGACACTGAGTGCGTCGAGGAATCAAACTAGCAGCTTGTGACTAAGTGCCAGAATGATAATCCCGTATAACCCAAACGGCATGTTTCGTCATTCCAGCGATAATCTCACTGAAGGAGAGGACTAAACATCAAATGTACCGCATGTGTTTCACTGTTCTTTATTTCGGTCTGAGAGCTGTTCAGAAGTCGGGATTGCAAAACAACATTTTGTTTGAGGGGTCCATATTTTGTATAACAATAACCACTAGTTGTTTCGGAGTTCGAAACAGCCATATCGATGGCGGGGCATTTTCTGATTATAAGTATGATGTCGAGTGTATGAATGCGTGTTCTGCTTGCCGATAAGTGATACGATAATTTGATTACTGTTATTTGCTGTCATTTTAGTTACTGTTATGTAAATTCAGTTGTTTTAACGAAATTGTACTTATGTTCCAGTTGTTTTCAATGGTAGGACACTTACTTCTCCTTGGTGCACTTTGTAACGTTTTTGTGATTTTCTCTGAATTTCCCAGGGGCCCGTTCAGCGTTGTGCGACGCTGTGTACATCGAGAGGCGGGAACACAGTACGCGGTGAAAATTGTGGATGTGGTTAAATTTACCAGTAGCCCAGGTCTTTCTACTGCTGGTAAGTCAATTTGATCAGTGTGTTATTCGCAAGACCCCATAGGGTAGCTATCAAAATTTGAAGAACGCACATGATGTTTTCATCTCGCTTTTTAGCACTAATATAACATTTCCATTGGGTTTCTTTTGTTGCCTATGAAGGCGATAATGAAAGTATGGTCTATAGGGGCAAACCTCACTGCTTAGCAAGGGGTCTTTCCTTCGATTGACAAACAGCCAGTATTGGCGTTGCTCACCCCGTTCTTATCAGGCAGCTATTTGTGTGTACCAGCTATTCAGCTGCAACAGTTTAATTCGCAACACGCACTGTTCACCGTCCAGTCACATTTTATTTCTTATCGCAATATTAACACCTGGATTTAATCAACACGCCAGCACATAAGGCACGTCATTACAGTGAGCTAGTTATTGACAAATATTCTAAATACACAAAGGCAGGACATGGCCGACATCTTTTTTGAACATGATGAATCTTGTTTTACCTGGAATTCCGGTCTATGAATGCACGGCAGATAACGGAACGACGGATAATGACAGTGAACAGCGAAGTATACACGGTTAACTCGCAACTTCGCAGCTAGCATAACCACCCAAGGTTAACACATAAAGACAGCAGGAAGACTGATCTTCGAGCAGAGCTTTTTTATGTTGCTCAATCCGAAGACATGGTCACAAACTCGTTCATATTTATAGGGCTTGTTACCAGCACGAAAGTTGGGTCGATAAATGGACCAGACAAAGTCCAGACCGTACAGCGAGGCCCGACTCAGAAGGCGAGCATGTAGGCGGGATGCCATAAGTAGTAACAAAGGTCCGAGAACGTTCGTGAAAGAGGAAGAATCACATATCCGTGCCAACTTTGAAGGTTACCTAAAATATAACGCTTCAAACGCTGACATTCGCGACTGACCGCGCCGGGATAAATGACGCACTCGTCAACATTGGACTTGGAAAGTTTCAGACACTGGTATCTTGCGTCGAACAAAGAAGACTGAACACTGAAAGTGTACCGCAGCCTCTCAACCATTTTTACGAAGGAGCTGTCACAACGAGACTGGACCTTGACGCGGTGTGACGGCTTGCGAATCCCGATGACCTATTGGGCTAAACTGGACGGTGTGGCCACCACACCGACAGAGTCACTCATACCAGGCAGGCCAACTGGTAGAGGTTTGACAAACCAATCTCCTGGTCCTCCTGGTTGGAGGTTGGAGGAAGATTGGCATCTTCTTCCGGAAAACAGACTCGTTCTAATACACTGCCACCCACCCCCTGCCTTGCGGTATAGGCCTTTGAGCCAAAGGCTTTGGTTGAGAATCCTAATCGTTCTTCTGTCTAGGTCTGGGCGCCCTGGCAGTATCTCAGCCCACACACAACCATGAATAGTCACAATTCCTCCCCTTCCACCATTTTTCGTTTACTTTCCTTATGGACGAAATAATGGAAGACTGTCTGCGGCACTCAAATGATGCCGGTTTGGACCTCCCACCTGGTGAAAGACTGACTGATCTTGATTATGCTGACGATAAGGTGTTGCTGTTTGACAACTTTCAAGCGGCACAAGCAACGCTGAACACTATTTCGCGTTCTGCTAAATACTTTGGAATGAGATTTGCAGCCTCGAAATGCAAAGTCCTTCTGCAAGATTGCTGTTATTACGTAGATTTAATGTTAGGTAACGAAGTCATGGAGGTTGTTGACCGATTTGTATATCTGGGAAGCTGCATCAGCGGCGGCGGCGGCGGAGGTGTAGGGAATGAAATAGAGGTGCGTATTTCTAAAGCTAGGGCGATGTTTACTAATCTGAGGCTCTTATGGCGACAGAAAGGTATCTCTTTGAAGCTTAAGGGTTGCGTATATCAGACAACAATGAAGGCTATATTACTTTACGACAGCAAAACATGACCGCTCAGAGTATAAGACGTGAACCGTCTTCAGGTGTTTGACCACCGATGTCTGTGTTCAATCGTTCGTATCGGGTGGCACCAGCGAGTAAGCAGCGAAGAGGTTAAGAAACGGGTGTTTGGCACTGATTGTCAAACGAGTTCTTTAATTCAATCACTACATTTGCACAGACTCAGATGGTTGGGTCATGTACTAAGGATGCCAGCTAATCGCTTGCCACACCGAGCACTGTTTGCCGACGCTTCGACCGCTTGGCGTAAGGTGCGAGGTGGACAGATGATGACCTGGCGTAGACAAATTAAATCGTTCACGAAGGTGTTGGGCACTGTAGATCGGGTTCGTCTCGCGGGCTGGAGCCCTCGCGACTCACAGAGTCGATGGCTTGAAACTTTAGGTGAGATGGCGGCTAGCCGAGCTCAGTGGGGTGAATGTTGTCGTTGTTTATTCGAGTTGTCTGTGAAGTGAGCGCACATAATGACGCAGGGCAGTGGAAACCGTGAGGAAGCTGTCTTGCTGATGACGCCTTACTTTCACTTACAGCTCGGTTGTTTGTTTGCAAGGTGTAGGCGCCTTGATGTTGTATGTTTGAATGTAGATGTAGCTATTTTTAGTGACTAGATCCCCTCTCCTTTCCCTTTCTTTTTTTCTCTCTTCCTACACAGGGTTTGCTTTTTGTTCTTCTTCATGGTTGTGTGGCAGTTAAGCATCAGTGTCAACCACTGATGTATTGCTGTCTGTGATGATGATGATGTCGTGTGGGTTCTTTGGAAGAATGAAGTTGACATACTCTTCGTGCTCAAAAGCACCGAGTTTGTGTAGGAGGAAACGGACCTTCCACGGTTTGTCCTGCATACCGAAATCGACATTGAACAAGTGCTCGTACCATATGAACCGGGCATCAAACGTCAAGGTAGTCTGGACATTGTAGTGAAACTCAGTGATGCAACTTATGATAGCGTCAACTGGTTGTTTCCCACTGGCGAGCACTGGCGGAATTAAGTTATATGCAGATACACGACCACTGAGCGCCTCGATTAACTTGAGATGTTGTGCGAGAAGACGTTTTAAATCAACGGATTAGCCCACCATGATTGAACAACACCAAACTCGTTCGATAAAACATTTCGATCACACTGTGTTTGTAACTTATTCCACTTAACACTGAGGTTGACTTTAACCAGTTACCGTATGTGTCTATCCCTTCTTTCAATTGTGCCTTTTTATTCATATTCTCTTAGACAATCAGCACAAAGTCACAGTTGTTCCCAAAATTCCAACTCAGTTTGCAAGGCCTGAAGAATATCAGTGACGTTGCTCTTTGCTTCGTCATCAAAGCACCTGGTGATACTGTGCATCACTAGCCTCCTATTTGACAGAACGTCCACTTCTGCAACGTTGATTCATCTAGCCCATTCTTGCTATAACTGCTCGTGACTGGCTTCTAGGTACCGTGTATCTCACGTGAAAGATTGTGTTTTCAACTTCAAGCTGGACCTTCGTGGTGAAAATCATGAATGAGTGAACCATTGTTTCGTATATGGTGAATGTGGGAGCATATACCTATGTGGACATAATATTGTTAACAAGCTGCGATTATAGAGATGAGCCTAGTCTGTGTATTGATCATGTATGAGGTACTGAATTAGTCAAATAAAGTGGGATGTACCTAGCTAGGCCATCAGTGATAACGAAAGAATAAACATGACAAACCGAAGTTCCTGAGAGCAAGAAACTTCACAGTAATCAATGGCATGAACTAACAAAATGTTACCGAAATAGCTGCCTCCGTACTCATGTTATCAGTGGTTATGAATCGTATGTCCTGTGGAACTACACAGACGTAAGATCAGAGTTATAACGATGTACACAGTACGCCGGAGCTGGATATATTCAGATGGGGCTTCCGTGTAACGATAACAATTGAGTGTGCACATAAAGAGAGGAGCAGATCTGAGTGCATAACCTCGTTTCATGTTATGAGATCACTTTACCCTTTTTGAATAATATGTAGAAAGTGTGGCAAAAAATATTTCAGTGTTCCAGTCAATTCGACAAAACAGGAAACATTTCGATATACTCTCATTCAGATCATTTGTGACCTGTCAGTGAACTAAGATCGTTTTACAAACTCAAACAGATATATTAAAAACCGTTAACAAAAACCGGTCGACGAAATAACATGCTGGTTGGAAAGCGTGATTGGACGAGATAAAAAGCAATCGGGAGGTGGTAGGGACAATTAAGTATCCATTTGTTTAGTGGACGGCTGGAAGAAATGACAGAATACCGTTTGCTTAATCACTGGGTTACTGATTTTTCACAATTTCGGGCTTCTGGGGCCAGGCGAAGTGTGTATTTTTCTTTATCTGATGGTGCATCTGTTAACGTTTCAGATTAGGAGGGAAGTTCTTGATGTACGTCTCTGATGGTCCTTCCTCACAGCATTGTGTTTTCCGGACCGTTCACTCGGAAAAACTTTAGTTCTTAACATCATCTTAACTGGACCACCATAAGGTAGTCAAAGCGAGTGCCGGAATTGCATCACAACCAACTTAACCATGGGCATAATTCCACGTACTTTTGTGACATCGCTTAATGTCATGGTAACATGAATTGTTTCCATGGGTTTGTAAGATGACATACACAGTCTGACAGATCAGTTAGGTATTGAATATTTTGGTCGAGAAAATCATTAGGGAGACATTGTGTTATCCCGTATACCAGTTCAGCCCTAGAACATTGATTATCTTCTTTAGAGGCCAGCTGAATACTCGGTAAATGGATGGTAAGCGTTCTATTCAGTCTTGCACCGATTGGGTGGAAGAATACTTTCAGTTGCCGATGGAAACGTTTGACGATGCGTTCGCCGAAGGGACGGTAGGCAGCTGTCTTCCTATGATAATTTTCCAACATACAGGTTTCTGAAGATGACTGACTGAATGTGCAAACACTCGTCCTCATTCATAACCAATTGAACAACAAAATCGATATCCCAACGTTGGAGGAAAACTGTAATAATCCGTGCGGACGAAATGTCGTTAGGAAGGACAGCAACAAGCTCTCGCATGAATTTCTCAAACATATAAGCAGTAATGCCTGTTACTTGTAAGGGGTAACGAATTGACTGAATACAGATGAACATGAAAAAAGTGTGCCTCCAAGTTGAAGAAACTTCGGGGGGAAGTGATATGCCGGTACCATAACTGTACTCCACAATGTACAGCTTCAGAAACTAAGCGCGCCGTGTACCATCTAAATTACTGAAGCCATTCAAGAACTGACTGACAGACCGATGTGTAGTCACACTTCTAAAGAACTTTCAAATGGGCTTCCCAGCCAACAACGCATCACCGTTCAGTTACCTTTCTTACAAATGGGGTGATTAGAACTTCCTTCCTATTCAGTCTAACTATCGTGCCCGAATGTTTACGGCCTGTATAGATTCGTCCCGTGCGCCTGTCGACCACTTTTCTTGCGCACATCAGTGCTCTGTGGAACGTGCCTGTCTATTGATTTTGATCGTGTAAGAATTCAGCGCGGCGCAGTGCGGCCGTGATGGCCGGACTCGTGCGAACCGGTCCGTTTTACGCTCTTTTCACTCATTGCGAGCGGCAAAATTTGCTTTTCTGGCTCAAATAAATTGGAGTGGAAACAACTCACCATCGCCTCATTTTTTATTTTACTTATGACTCCAAATTGGTTCACACAGGAATCAATACAAATCATTCGGCCTAGTGGACAGCTCGAAGTCCAAAGTGGCAGAGAACAGAATACTGTTGAGAATTGAACCTGGACCGTATCTGACAATAAGTTCTCTTCCCAGAGCTCATGCATTTTCGTAGGTGATCAAGCCGGTAATAATCAGAGAACGCTTACAAATCGTCAAAAAACCGGCGTTCATTAATGTTACTACTTGACATTGCTTCATAAGCAACTATTCACTGTACGTATGAGAATTACAGATGGAGCGTTCTTAACAAAAATACGGAAAATTCCTCAGTCATCCTGTGGCTCACTCACTACTATCATTCTTTCGATTATTTATTTGTTGTTATGTACGCTCCATGCCGTTTACAACGCTCACTTAAAGATATCAAAGTCACCTAACTTTGAAAAGTCAGGGCTTCGGCTGGATTCGAACCATCGACAGAAACTCCATGCCTCAACGCGGCAAGCGCTTTACCAGCTGAGTTACGAAGCCACACCGGGAGTTTGGAAATTTCACATTTGGAATCTGTTACACACCTGTCCCACTGTCTCATGTGGAGTCCACCAAATGATCCAAGGGATCCACTGCCCAGGTAGGATTTCTCAACTAGTTCACGCTGGAATCCACCAACACCACTGTTGAGCATAGGAATTGTTACTAAAATCATAGATCTGCCACATCACTCACTAGTAACCCTGGATCATTTGGTGGATTCCATATGAGACAGTGGGACAGGTAGGTAACAGATTCCAAGTGTGAAGTTTCCGAGCTCCGGGTGTGGCTTCGTAACTCAGCTGGTAGAGCGCTTGCCGCGTTGGTGCATGGTGTTTCTGTCGCTGGTTCGAATTCAGCCGAAGCCCTGACTTTTCACAGTTGGGTCTCATCTAAAATCATAAATTTGCCAAACTACTCATAAGTAACAATTTCAAAGTCAATCAGGAATGCTCATTTTTGTATCTTTCATCCAAAGTAATCCATAGTGTTTCCGTTTTAAGTTCGCGAGCGCCTTGGTCAACGAGAGAGGAAAATTCCCTAGTTTAATTTGAACCGTTTGGCAAACCTCGCAACCTGCGGTGCAGTGTATCTCCCAGTTAGAGCTCATCGTTTGTGGTATAAACGTAGTGTGATAACTCTACGTGATGACATTTCCGTACAAAATTGCACATTCACAGGATTCCGGATCATTCCTTGGTTCTTTGTTATCCGCAGTAAAAACCTCTTATCACAAGAACCATTCAGTGTTGGTGACATCACCTACCGATGATGTACGACAGCGAGTTTATTTTCATCTACCTATTTTATCTACCTACTTCGTTTACCTATATTTAGGTTTGTGTAACCTAACAATACTCACTCATCAAATATGATCATCCATTATATCGTATGATGGCAAATAGAATGTGATTATGCTTTTTTTTTAAAACCGAATTGCAAGTTTCATGGGTATTATTTGCTATAGTGTGTTTTGAGAGGGACAGTTCAGTGTTCTAATAGCCCGGCTGGACACTGACTATCACACTATCTGCCGCCACATCGCCTGAAAATTGAAATTCACTCACCATATTTCATGATTTTTTTGTGTTTGTTTAACTTTAACTGGTATGGGTGCCAGTAATAGATAAGCCGGTCAGCAGACGAACGTCATTCACTACAACGAGATAATTATTTGTCCTGGTCGGTGTGACTATCCTGGGTCGCGTCTATTCCGAACAGTTTTGTCAGCCATTGTTATCCACAAGTCGGAATACATTATTGATGACTGGCTCGATTAGATCACAGTCTCGTGTCAGAGAATTATGATGATACTAAACTTGTAAAGGGTACTAAAATTCGTAAACTATTTTGGAATTTCCTTTCTATTTACTAGCATTCCCACAGACTTTCCAGGCAGTCCTATTCCTAAGAAAACACTACTCAACTTTTTATCTGGTTACAGTCAATCAGTAGTACATGTTTTTGCAATAGCCTGGATTTGAACTTCAGTCACGCTTTTATGAAGCAACCAGGTCGACCACTGCACCATTGACCTCACATTAGGCACAGCAAAGCTATCATAGGCGAGTGCTCAGCCACATATGTTTGTGAGTAATGCGCGTACTGTCTGATCGTCTACTGTTATCTCCAATCGACGACCGCACAATTGTCACATCCCTTCAGGCTGAAGCTGAAACGATATCAAAATTGCTGGGCGATATTTTAGTTTTTAATATTTGGTGGGTTTTAATATAATTTCCAGTATCAAATGAACAGGTAATCGCACCCTTCACGTTTACATCAGGTGAAAGTCTGGTCACGTGACAGTAACCGAACCTCCCATTACTTGTCGGTAGCTAGTATTCCTTGAACCTCTTTAACTTCTATTACTGTTCGCTAGTTTTTCTAGATTAGTGGTTACCGTTTTACTTTTGTCTAAACTAGTGGATTATTTTTTCTGTTGATGCCTCGTGCTTCCGCTCATTCCTCTTTATCATAACGCCCCAACACTATTAACCTTCTGCGATTAGTACAAACTTGGTTTAAGCCCTCATACTGACCTCTCGAGGTCCACCTGGTTCAAAGATGACTGTTTTTTTGATTCTGTACAGTTTGAATTGAATAAAGCACCAGAAAGTGTTTTTTTATCAAATAGTGTTGTTCTAACTTAAGATTTTCTGGTGAACATCACCCGAATAAACATGGAGGAAAAGTTGGGAAGCTAGTTGTGCGTGATGCTGTCAGAGCTGCTTTATTCTTTCTCTCTCTTGCATCATACATGTCATCAGTTATCACAATACGTCTAATAACGATCCTCAACCTACCTTTGAGCTAACGATTTGTTTTGTTCTACCGTTCGGCAGAAGGATAGCTCTAACCCCAACCGAATACGACTTACTTCATAACTTGAAACATTGTACACTGCTGGCCTCTGATGTGTACCAATGAAAACGATCAGTAGTTATTGTTTCTATTTACCACTTCAATAGCTATCTAGCTATATATTCCCAGTAGACCACAGATTTTCACCTTATGCAGCCATCGTTCACGTAATCAAGACCAAGCGAGCAGCCAACTTGTCTGAGCAAGGTACTCATTTTTCATGAGAAATTTGATTATTATCATGCGATTTTCAATATTTTTTTCATGTTCACTACAGATCTCAAACGAGAGGCGAGCATCTGCCACTTGTTGAAGCATCCACACATAGTCGAACTGGTTGAGACATACAGCAGTGATGGAATGCTGTACATGGTCTTTGAATAGTGAGTTATGCCTTCCAAGTTGATCTTGGTAAATGTTTATTTTTGGTTTGTGTACACAATCCCGTGGCTGCTGTAGTCTGGTTTAGTTATGACCTTGTCCGTGTACAACAAATGATTACTGTTATAGAAGCAGGGCAGTGGATCTAAGACCGCCAATTTAATCGTAACGTCTTTAACAAATTGTACATTGTTCGCCGTCGATAGCTACTATTGTAGCGAAAAGGCGTCCAATAAAGCACAATCATTATTGTCCGACAAGCTAGTTCATATGCTACGCACGCGCTTGCGTTTACGAGTCAGAATTCTAGTCCACAACACCCCGAGGTTTCTGCTCACACGTCATGTACACTTCTGCGTGGTTTATGTGGGTGATTGGCGCCTTCTATCCGCGGGTTTTCGGCATACCAATCTTCGTCCGTTGGTCCGATTCCGTTGAGCGATGGCTCGTCCGGTCGCTTGTGTTCTCCCCCATCTATCCACTGTGAAGGTTGACTGTTCTCCACGACCGTGTCAAGATATTCTTCCCGGTGTTGGAATAATCGAGCCTCCGATTTGGTCGTCCATACTATTTTGTGTGCCATGTCTTGCCCGTTGGTCCGATCCGATCGAGCGATGATTCATCCGATTTCCCCGATTGTCCGCCATCCGATCGTTGAGGGTTTCTGGATGTGCCTCCCCCGCGTCGAGGCATTTCGCCGAGCGTTTGGATACTCGCCCCTCCGGCGTGACAATCCACCATACTATTACATCAGAGTGCAAATCCTCATTCCCACCCCACCCAGTTTTTTGTACGTACCTTTTCTGCTCTAAGATGTCCCGATACCAATTTCTGTGGCTTGGTGTCTGTTTGAGATATCACAGGATGCCGTACTAACTCAGTGGGTTGGAGATCGGAAACGAGATACACCGCCTTGTGAGGGCATATATTACCGGGTATTCTAACCGAATCAAGTCAGCAGGCGTCAGTAGACCGCGGCAGTGGGAGTGATGGGGAAAATGGGCTTTGACCAAGACAGACTATACGTCCACAAATTCGGTGAACACAGTCACACCTCGGATGCGTATGGTGAACGTTCGCCGGCTTAACTCCGGCTGCTCCATCTTGGAACCTAAGTACAAAGTATATGTTTCCGCTATCTGCTTGACTGCATCGGTGTGAATTGTTTAATGTGAACGACTTTGAAAAAACTGCTGAAGTAATGCCAAATAAATTCCTTGGATCACCTCAGATTGACACCGAGTCACGGGAGTGTGACATCGGGACACCTTGCAGTGGGAAGAGTATAAGCTCTGGTTTGGAGTCAGTCAGAGACGCACAGTTGGGTCCTCCCTATAAATGAAGCGACATATAATTTACACCATACCGGCACGCCGTTTGCAAAACACCTGAGCCACAGTACCTGGGTTTTTCGACGGCAATTTCATGTAAGCTTCATCCATTGTCGCACAGCTACGACCAGAGAAAACGTCTGTTTCTTCCTGTTGTTCCAAGTTGATCACCTCACAACTCGCAGCTTGCCAGAATGGTTCAATTGTGGAATACTCATTTCTCCGCAACAAACACCCCAAGGGAACAGCAAAAGTGTTTCTCTATTGGAATTTTTTTTTCTGGTTGGAAAGTTTTAATCTCTCGGAAAATGGAGACCGTGAGACAATTTTATATTGTGAGCACTGTCAGCATGAATAACACTAACTTCATGAAGACCATTCTCAACACCTGAAAGTACTGGACACTCCGTGAAAGTAATTATACTAACGGGTGGCCATTCTCTGAGGCTAGTTAGGCTGATTATACAACTATCGTGTGCTAAAGAATGACCACCCGCTGAAGCACGCGATAATGGTATATGTAAGCGGTTCGAACAAATTCATGGAGGACGAGCAAAAAAATAAACGGCGATACCTCATCTAGCGTTTTTGCATGGATTACATAGGTTTCTGTCAGATTGCCCGAACTCAAATGACTCAGATGAAGAATGTTGAACTCAGGAACTCTATACTGGCAGAACAGAGTAAATATGATATTTGTGGCTGGGGCCAACCACGAAGGCTTCTGCACAGTTGATTCACTTTCACTTTACCATCAAGTAAAGCCACAACGACTGTGAACGCCACATTACCGTCTACAAGGTGTTATCACTAATAGGCATTGCTCGCGCTTTCCAGCGATCGCTTGATAGTCAACAGCTTGGCTTGGATTCCGCTAACTCAAACCTGTCATCAAGGGTCTTCTCACAAGCTCACGCCAAATCCATTGGAATAAGTGTGCTACTCAATTAGTACAGGCAATGACTACGTCGGATCCTACTTAATTTTTGAATCAGTTGAGCAGGACTTTGATTAGATTACTGCATCTGGCGATGATTTAATTTCGGTTTGTCAGAGATGTGTGTCAAGGTTATTCTTATACAGATATTTCAGCGATCCGTCTAGTGGTCACTGCTTGTTCAGACTTAGTTCGGTCCCCTCAAGACTGCCCTTCTGTTTACTTCTTAGGGATCGGACAGATTTTAATTCTCAGACATTGATTTGCTTATGGTTTTGCGTATAATCTTCATGGGATGAACTTAGTATCAGACATTTTCTTGCCCCATATAAGTGCCACTTCCCGTTGAGGAGTAATGTACTATCGTCTAGTAAAGGGTCCGTCAAGCAAATCACACTGTCGTTTGTCTTTATACACTCTATTACCAGGAGTGTCGTGTTTGAATTACAATGTAATCATCAAAATATCGGACTTTTACGTCTCTGTATTCTTTCCCGAATTCGTTCTTTTCTAATCTCTCCGTTTTATGTACGTATTTCAGCATGAAGGGGGCTGATCTGGCATTCGAGATTGTCAAACGTGCCACTGCTGGCTTTGTGTATAGCGAAGCGGTTGCCAGGTAAATGAATGTGGTGTAATTCGCACGCACTGTTCTCATGTCCACTTTTCTGTGATATTGCGTTGAGTTTTATGAGCCGCTGTGGTCAGTTTCTTACCAGCACCCGTTCTAGCAGGGCATTACAATCCACCATCATAAAATAACTCACCATTAATTTTGCGGATAAAGACTGCAATGAATGTTTGCAGGTTAAATTTTGGGGATGCCGGTAATTGACATCGAAACAGCTGGCTTGTAGGCATGCAACGAGTGTGGTTGCGAATGCTCTGTCTGTCTCAGGCTGGTAGTTTGTTAACGCGCCCACCTGTAAACAAACAGACGGAAAAATACAAGCAAGTTAATTCAGATGTACATTTCTCATCAGTTTCAACCAACTCTACGTTAGAAAACCTGTTATACTGCCTCGTCACTTTTGTTTGCTCCGAACATTCTCAGTCTCTGGCCCTTTAATCTGTGCAGTGTTCTTATAACAGTTAGTCGCCACAGGATTATTACACGGCTAACTCCAACGCCAAAAAGACTGTTCCAAATTACTTTTAGTGCCAGGTACTTCGATTAAGCTGAACGTATCCAAGAAAACGTGCTAAAATGACTTTCTGAATGACAACTGGTGCTTCGACCGGTGTGTCTGTTGACATCGGATGCGTTTGTCTGTTTCGATCACTCAATTCTGTCAACACCAGATGAACAACTTATAGCTACCAGTAATAATTTCTGCTCCGCAAATTGAACATCATTATGTGGATTGTCACAAGGCTAAGGAATCAAACTGAGCTTCACCAGTTTGCCGGATGACCGTCACCTGCAGAGCAAGGTAGCTATGTTTTATCAGCGTTAGTACTCTCACGTGACAATCAACTCTGGTGTACGGTAAAGGGTTGTTTTATCGTCTTCTCTGTTTTTTTTCGAGTACTCAAGTGAAATTTCATCACCGGAGAATACTATGATTTTCGTATAAGCTGATGGCTTTCTTTTGTGTGGCTGTTTATAATACTTTTAAGTTAACACCACTACCTTGCGGTTTGCCCGTTCTGAAAGAGTGGTCAACTGACTGGTCGGTATCTGTTTGTGAATATCTGAAAATCCGCGGGTTTCCCTTTCACTTGATAAAGACAGTCATTGTCCACTCCATTCCAGGGCAACTTTCTTCCAACTACCTGGGGGTTACTTTACGGCCCCGAGTACACTGTCCCTTTCGCAGCAATAGTATTTTCTGGAAAGTCTGAAAACTCATTTTCTATGTGATTTGTTTGAACTTACTTTTTGCCTTCTATCACGTCATACCTGGAATCATCAGTTTCTGCATGTTTCTCTATTAGCTGTACTGTTCCATAGCTTACTCTTATCTTTTAAAGAAATATCTCAGTCCTGTAAGTATTCGTTGAATTACGACTCCAGTCTAGGATGAGTATTATTAGCACATGGTTTGTTAGTGTTATCGTCAAAACCCAATTGAAAGCATACGAGCAATTTGCAGATGAAATTCGTGAAGATAAAAACCATCCACCATTTTCAGACGTACCCGGATTTTCATTTAATCCTGTAACACGCTTCACATGTAGAACCCTTAGGACTCAGCATATAATTCCTTCGTGATCGCTTATCTCGTGTGTCTCTGTGAATCCTGGATCTATTCATCTAGGACTCACTGGACGACTGATTGCATAACTACGTAGGCCATTTTGACACTTTGTTGGTAGATTTTTAATTTCATAATTTAAGAGTATCATTTTCATATCAGTCGTTGTAGTTAATTTACATGTTTACTTGTTATTTGAATGATGTGAAGATTTTTACGTAAGATGATGATTTTTATTGCAGAGATTCAAACTTTTAAGATGTGTGAAGCTTTCTCTTGACTTAACTTAAACGGCTACCGGCCAGTTACTGGTTGAACACATGACAATATTGTCATCCTGATGTTGCGAAACCCATCTTCTAATCGCACTACTTGTAGCCAGTTGGCTTTAAATTGTAATGGGTTTCTCTTACTTCGAAACCCTGTTTGATAGCGTGAATAACGGCGTACATGCAAGTCAACCTCTTATCGATGTTTTCTTGCGTACCGTTTTTATCTCAAGGTTTACAGTGGTTAAGACAAACCTTTGTTTGAAACTTCCTATCAGATCCCTAAACGGAATACGAGTTGACAGATAGCATTTTCAAGATATTTCCGTCCGATCTGTATATATTTACAAAGTGAAAAATTGGTAGTTTATCAATTAAGTAATAGGTCACATAACTGGCCGATTGTTGTCATGTTTATCGGTAACTGGTTGTGTGCAACCAAATCAGTGTCAACCCGTGACTAATGAATAACATCTGCCTCTTGTGCTGTAATTGATAACGGCATGCTGTTATGACGCCATAGTAGAATCGGTCTTTGGTCAACTCTCTTCCGAACCCATTGAACCCTACAGACAAGTTGGTAGAATTGCTGTGGGATAACCGATAAATCCGCCGTTAACCAATATGTACATGAATAAATTTCGTACACGGATGCGAGGCATTTGTTTTTGTCTCCGTAGTTATATGGCTGACATTTGTTATAGTAAGCAAGGAAGTAGGGTGTCACCTATCCGGTGCGCCATTTCGAGAACGCCGAAACAGTTATTCCTTTCTCATCTGAAAGTGAAACAACTGATGATTTTTATTTTCACGCTGTTGATTTGCCCAGATGTGCTGATGATGCACAGCGAAGAAAAGTCTACCATAGGTTAACGTGGTAGGACCAATATGTAAACTTTCCGAGTTTTGTGCCATTCCAACGAAAAGATAATCTAGCGTTAGCGGTGTTCATTAGAATCGAGAGAACTCGTTTGGATGGTCCAGCACAAAATCAGTTTTACACTTTCACGGCGGCACCACAAGGAAGTGGTTATCGCCGGTGATTCGTTAGGAAAAATCTGATATGCAGTACTATTGAACGTATCAACTCGACAGCTGGTAACAAATTCTTCTTTATGAGCGTTCTGCTCAAAGGTGGTCAAGCAGTAAATTTTCTCAGTAGACTGCTGGAGAAAACGACAGTAAATAAAACGTTGCCTACCATTGAATTACGATCTAGTTTCACGTCTTCGCCTTTAATTCTCCTCAGTTGAAAGAGTATGTTGCAGTCCAGATCAGAAATACGTCTGTTTACAACAGAGCACGTTGGAACTTCTGTCAGAGGGCTGACAAGATAAACGGAAGTACACCAGCTCACCCGGTTTAAGAATAAGCCAATGATATTTACTGCTGATATTTACTAATGATATTTGTAAAAAGACCTGATCATTGCCCATCTTAAGTTGTCAGTATCAAATTAAAAACAAGCAATTGCAGCTATCACATCTCTGTCAACTTTTCAGCCAGCCTCTCTCGAAAAGAAGCATCTTGGGCTCGGGTAACTCTCTTATTAATGCTTGTCAATAGTGCTTTTCTATGGGCTACTTGAGAATTACTCACAAGTGAATTTTACCGGGCGTTTGTATGCACTACTTCAGTCATGCTAATGTAAGGTCACTGGTGCAATGATCAACACGTTTGCTTTGTGAAGGCGTAATCAGAGTGCATACATTGATCGCATCAAGGTTGTGTACTGCTGACGAGCTCTAACAGAGCGGAACTCGAGTATAGGGCTTCTTTTCGAAGGGGATGGCCGAAAAGCCTATGGGAGTGAGTAGGCTGCGGTCATTCATGAGTAGTCTTCAATATGTACTGCTCAACCTGTTGACTCGACCCACTACACTGACCCCTTGTGATCGTTGCGTTTCGTCTACCGTGTCACAGTAACCTAATCCAAATCGACCCAACAACGTTACTGTGTTTGAAAATAGTTTATTGACTCAGTGAACTTGACGTTACCTTTAACGAACACACGGGTGGTGACAACACAGCAGACTAATTATAAATCACAAAGTATCAGTGAGTGAATTTAGTCCAGTCGGTTACCAAAGGACGTGACAATAACTGTGACGCCTTGGCTGTAACCTATCGAATTGTAGTCGTTAAACTGTCCATTGTCAATTTTGTAAATTGTAGATATTCTATAAATCCGTTTGTCAAACTAAATTCTTTCTCGAAACCTGTTCATCATATACACAAATGACCACCTTTAGTTTACTCGATCGCATTTTTAATGTCTCTTTCAGCGGTCACGGTTGAATACGTAATCTTAGATATCACTTTCAAACATGAATAGTTGTTAACTCTCCATCTATTTTCCTAAACCTTCATCCTACTTTTACCGAAACATCGTGTTAATGAAGGACATATTTCGAAATTGAAGGACAGCTAGACGTGGCTACTTCTGTTGGTGGTTTCTGGGACGATATTTACTTCCAGGTCTTGCTTCTTGCTTAGTCGCCTTCAAAAACGTTCTCCACAAATATGCACAGCATGTAGTGTCATTCTAAAATATTTTCAATAACTCCACGGACAGTTAGTTCTATTGTATTCCGTGTGAAATTAACCTAACTGATCGTTGTGGAAAGCAACAGAAACATTCATAAGTTCACATTGGATTTCGTTCTCCTTTCTTCTTCACTTTAGTCATTACTTGCGGCAAGTTTTGGATGCGATGCGTTATTGCCACGACAACAATATCATTCATCGTGATTTGAAACCACATTGTGTGATTTTGGCCAATCAGGAGAATTCTGCTCCGGTCAAATTGAGCGGTTTCGGCCTAGCAATCCACATGGATCCGAATGCAAACGAGATCGCCGGAGGTGAATTAAGCGTTGACCTGTTTCCAATTTTCATGCGCGCATGATTCTGGAGATAATTGGTTATCTCTCTACATCCTCAAAGCTTCTTTGTTTCGCAGTGCGCAGTATCAAGTCTATAGTGCAATATTAACACCGCCTTTGTGGAGATATGTCATATATAGATAGTGAAAGAAAGGTTCGAATCACCATGGTACAAGCCGAAGCTGCTTGACGGCTGATTCTGGATTGATATCCTTTATGACTAATAATGCGATTGTCTCTGACGGTCATCATCCAATTACTCCGTATGTTCAACGTTCTGTATGATTATTCTCATCTAGTATGTTCCGGTTTTTGGTATGTTTGACTCAACTCAGTTACTTCCTTTATATATATCTTATATCTTTCCATATCCTTTGATATATAGCATTATACTTCCCTTCATTTCCTTCATCCTCTACCCTACTCCCCACCCAGACACTCCACTCACCGTGGACCAAGAAATCTTCGTTTCACTTCGGTCCGATCAATGTGGTGAGTTATTTTTTGGTACAACCTTGCCTCTTATCACTTCAACATGACCCGGCCCAGAACACGCAATCAGGTGTTCCAGCAACTCATTTTAGTTGTCAAGATTTGTATAAACTTATGTATGTCACAGGTTATAAGACGTCGAGTTGTCTGGCTGACAGTTTGATAGTCACCTATACCTGGTAGTTGGTTGGCTGTTTACATCGTGGGTTATTGTACAACGTTTGACCCTGCAGAAAATCACGAAATCAAACCCATTTCAACAAGTGGCACAAATCTAAGCGCAGTCCAGATGGATTATACCTCCGGTGTATGCATGTAATTGGCAAAGGGATTTGTTATAGGTAAACGTTCAGTTCAGAATATGCTTACATCAATTTGAATGGTGCGTATCAAGAAGACGACATGAGACTGTTCATTGAATGAAACAAACCTATTAATGAATTTGACTAGAATAATGAAAAGACTCATACCCTGTAATATCTTCCAAAGTGGCATTTTGTATCATTCCGTACACATAAACAATTGGCTAACTGGAAACAGAAAACAGTTATCGGAACAATTAAACTATTTGGTTAAATGATCAGGCTCAAGGATGGGAAAGAAAATGAGAAGAGAGCAGACAACAGATCATGACAAAACGTGAAACTGACAACTTATCGTTACTACAAGAGCGTGAGAGCAGCATGTTTCAATAAACAAAGAACGAATTATATCGGTTTGGTTACTCTGGTCATAGCTAATTGGAGGATTTATTCTTGATTGCCCTCTAAAAATCGTGGAAAATGCTCTCCACATGATTACTTGTTTAAAGAATAAAGTATGATGAAAGAAGGCTGGTCATTCATGGTCAGTGACATGTAGTGCCTGAGGATGCTATGCAACATTTAATTTGGCAATGCTGTAAGTTCAGTTATTGTCGGGATCTTCAGAGAAGTTACGTTTTTCTTGGGCCACTATGCTAACATCATGAGGAGAACAGATCGATGATGGAGCAATGAAATAGATTGAGATGAGCTCAGTGAAAACGTAATCACGTTCAACGTCTGGTCCTCATGGTCAGTGACTTGCACTGACTGCTATCGTAGGTGCTGGCGGACAGGACATATCACGCATGATGCACTGTTGTTCACCTTTCAAGTGAGCTTCCGTCATGACACTTAATTGACACGGCATTACGATGCACTCCTTGAGCCATTTGACTCGAATTCGTTGTAAATTTACGATTAGACGAACACGTTTAGTGTTTTCAATGGAATGTTTGATGAACCAAAATTACATGAAAGAGTTTTCTAAACCTATCCGTAAAAACAAATTAGGGAACACCAGCGAAACTCTAGATTCTCAACCCACGTGCCGCAGATCAGTGGACTAGCTTGGTAGTCGGGCCCTGAGCACTTCAATTTGTTCACTGTTAAAATTTGTTCTTGGACCGGAGTCAATGATCGAACGAACACCGTACGCTGTCGCTCCGACCCTTTTTTTACTGTGCCATTGGTTAGACCTGTGCATTGGATGTGTGTTTGACAAGTACATCGTTAATGCGATCGGCTCCAGTCGTTTCACCCCACCCCAACAACGATGCATCAGTCTCATCCAACAGTGTACCAAACCAAATGAACATGGCTAGTGGCATCGGAAACGGATGAGCCTGTCACAATGACCGAAGCCGAAGAATACCTGCGCTACACCACTTGCGGTTCCACTCACACACCACGTATCCGGTGTAAACCCGAAGGAATAAATCCAGTAGGTGTGTGAGTGAGGCTTTTGTGTCCACGTGAACACAAAAGTGGAGGCATGTAGGCGACGTGATAGGACGACTCGTACGAGTGACTACAACGGTGCGGCCAAGATGTGAGTACAAGACAACAAACCGACCGGGTTGTCAATCCACCATCCGTCCGGCCACAGTTGGAAGATCAACGCCTAACCGGTACATTGTAAGGGTAAGTTGGTTGCTTTGGCTGGACGCAGTAGTTTCATGCCTATCGGATGCAAGTCGAATGCATAGCTCTGGCCAATGGCATTCTCAACAGTGTCCTGTGTTTAACGACTGCCCAATCGTTAACCCCCGGTGCAAGAACCACTCACATTAACCGGGCTGTTAAACGCACGACATGGTCAGCAATGTACGGACCATGATCAGCAGTATGGGAAAAAAGAAGAAGAAAAGCCGTAGAATTGATTTATCTTGGTCCATGGTGGTTAATTATACGTTATCGACAACATTGTCTGTCAGAATGAAAGTCAGTCTGCTACCATTTATTTTTCAATCGCGAGACCTGGCATGTTTTAACATGAATTTGCACGTTTCTATGCGTTTCCATCTCGTTGTTACGTGTCGTCTTTGTCAGTTCATGTTGATATAATGGACCGTTGCTCATATTGAATTCAGCAAGAATGCCTTCCCCGGCGAACGCTTATTATTCTTTTGTGATACGTGTGCATTTTGTGATTTCGAGGACGCAGCTTATAGTTTTCCTTTTACATTGGGAAAACTCATATCGTTAGCTTAAGGTTTGATCTGGTTAGGTCAGTTTGAACTTTCTGCCAATCTTACACGTAATGAGTAGTTTGATGGGTTTGATGATTTAGCTGACCTAATTGTGAGAAAACAAGGCTTCGGCTGTATTCCAACCAATGACAAAAACATCATACCCAAACGCGGCTTGCACTCTACCTGCTGAGCTAAGAAATCACATCGGGAGCTCGGAAATCTCACATTTAGACTCTGTTACCCACCCGTTTAATTGTCTCAGGAAATCCATCAAATGACCGAGGAGCTAGACTGCCCCACCAGAACTTTTCAAACATTTCACGCTGGAATCCACCAGTGCAATTGTTGAACAATGAAATTTTACTACCAATTAATCAATTAGTCATCAGTTATTCTGCGGGTGTGCAGACCACATCGGACGCTGTGTCAAAATTCTGGTGGTACGTTTACCCAATTTACCTGTCATTATTAGAACGTATTCGATCGAGTCGAAAGAACAGGCCGACACCCAGCCTATTATCGGTCGACTTAGCACAGTCAGTCAAGTGTTCCGGGGGTACGGTACAGTTTCATGAATTGACATTTTGGCAACGCTCACAATGATCACCGTGAAGGCACGACCGAATTGTTGTACGCAGGCGTTCACGAACGTTCGATTGTGCATAAAACTCAGATCGAGAGGTCGCATTAGAAGACAGTAACTGTGCCGTGACCTGGAGGTGGTCTCCGTCATCTTACTGTACGATGTGTAAAGTACTTAAAATAGTCGTTTGTACTGTACCATGTGTCCCGGACCTCTGCTCCGGTGCAAAGTTCCGGAGCTCAGACCAAAGGGCTTAGTGAACGGCCACGCCTCCTAGCCGAGTCGAGTGAACGAACGGGCACAGCATACCGCCGAAACCACAGCCATATTAACTGGTCCTATTTAGGGTGGGGGTATACGCGCACTCCCAATGCGGTCGCTCGGCCCCATCGACACAGCGCTTTGGCCACTATCGCCCACGATCGATCGAGTGCAAATGAACAAAGTACAAATACGAAATCCCCCCAATGGATTGTGTCATCACGACAGTTTTCTTATCAAACGGTGGATAATAAAAAGCTGGATTTATAAACAAAACAGATCTACAAATCACTGAAAGACATCAAAATTTAAAAATCTTTCTGCAGAATCTGATGCACGCCGTTCTGTATTTTTAAGTTTATTGTGCAGTTCGTGGACTCCGAAATGACGTATTATAGTTATGCTGGGGAAACAGCGAACGGCACATCCACTACCATATATGGCCAGCATTTACGCATACAGAATTTGGGCCTTAGCCGCCTTTTTTAGTGAATCTTTTCTGTGACATACGTCCAGATTTCAACCATTGACAGATTTTGTCGAACGTTTTGATCCACTAGTCGATGTGGGACGTCACCGACTAGTCGACCACAAGACGAACTTACATGTTAGCGAGATTTCGGCCAACACGGTTCCAGTCAGTTCCGTGTACTGCAGTGTAACTGCAAATAACTGGGCTTCGCTTGGCAAAACATTTCCTGCTACTACTTGTCAGCCGACCTCGTTACCGCCAGTCACTGGTGTAACGTCATACTACGACTGGCCCACCGATTTCTGCCAGTCCATCTCTTAGTATCGGACAAGCTGAAAATAGCGCGCACTGAGTTTGATCATATGTCCGAAATTGATGTTATCTGCTTGTAGAACAGCCTTTGGGCCTCACCTCTTCATATGGTACCGAAAAAGTGGAAATACCGGGACTCGCGCGGAGATTACCGCGCGCTTAATAGCGCCACGGTATCCTGTAGATACCCTATTCCATATGTTCAGGACATCACAGCTATCATTGTAGGCTCCCATGTGTATTCGAAACTAAAGTTGGTTCATGGATGCCACCAGATCCCAGCCACCTCGTAAGATATCGCGAAGATAGCAATAAATACGCCATTCGACTTGTTCAAAGTTTTACGCTTGCCGTTTGGCTTCAGAAACGCCTACTCGACTTCCTAACGATTTGTCAGCGACTTCCCAAGGGGCTTGGACTTCACCCATCTCTATGTCGATGATTTCCCAGTGGGAAGTTCTTCCGAAGAAGAACCCTAATGTCTGCGACAGCTCATCGAGTGACTTGCAGCGTTTGTCATCACTGTAGATGCGGACACGTGTGTGTTTTAGCCAGCCGGCAGTGGAGTTCTTGGGACATCACGTTGATCAGCAAGGTGTGCGACCGCTGACGTTTGGCCTGCAGAGTTGGTTATTACACGAAATCCTTTACGGGTTATGTTAAACATAGTGCAGTTGATTATCAAACCGGAGGTGCGATTATTCCAACACTCAGCGGAATACCTCAATACGGGGAGGTACGTACAGAAGTTCACAGAGAGCGGATCGGGGGCAGCATGGGCAACTGGATGAGTCGTTGCTCAACTTGATCGGGCCAACGGGCGAGGCATGGTAGGCGAAATAGAATGGACGACCAGATCGGGGGCGCGATTATTCTAACACCCGGAGGAATATCTCGACACGGTCGTAGAATACGATGAAAGCTCACGTTAGATGGATCACAAACAACACGTGAGACCGGAAGAGCCATTGCTCAACGAGATCGAACCAACGAACGAGGAATGACAAACCGGAATTTTGATTAATAACCGCGAGGGCGCGCGTAGCATGGCAATCAGCGAGTTGGACAATGGTGATTCTGCTTTATTGGACATTTTTCCGTTAAACGAACACGTACACTCATTTACACGGCTGGTATGCATTCACATACATTGAGTAGCAGTACTTTGTCATTCGTTCTAGTGGCACTTCACCCATAGTGCGTACACGCTATTCCGATAGTCGGTTCTGGTTCATCGTCTTCCTGGAGTTGAGGTTTGCCCTTTGGTTCCCGAATGTACGAAATATACTACTCATAGACGAGGCTGCCTGTTATACAACACTACAACACTGGCTGCTGTCCGTCGTTTCATCGGCATGGTCGGCTACTACCACCAATGTTTTTGGCACTGCGCACAGCTGATTCAGTTCTCGATCGACACCTTCTGTAGTCGTGCCAACGACAATTATTATCGACTTTTTCGATCGTATTAAAAGTGTGCCAGCTGCTGCAGTAGGTTACACTGTCTTCGGCACCACCATCATCACAGCCATGGACGCGTCCCACAATGCTCTTGGTGCTGTGTGCCATAAGTTCGTTGATGGCCTCTGGAGACCACTCTCATTTTTCTTCAAGCGTCTACTGCTAGCGGAAACGAAACACATCGCGTTAGGTAGCGAGTTATTAGGAATCTACTCGGTCGTACGTCACATTTGATACGCTCTCGAAAGTCGCTTGTTCATGATTTTCACCGATTACATACCGTCAGTATGCGCCTTCCGCAAATATTCCGATTGCCACTCGCCCCGGGAAGTGCATCAGTTCGATTTCATCGCAATTCTTGGCAGACGTACAACACGTCTCTGACAGCGACAATGTTGTGGCTGATGTCCTGTCACGGGTATCGGCACCTGTTGGCCACGACATTATCGATTTAGCCATTGAGTTCCATTCACAAAGCACGGAAAGTAACTTCCATGCATCTTGCCAGCAATAAGCATTGCACTTCACAGATCCATCATTACCGGCGTTACCCGGAAAGATTTCGTGTGACACCTCTGCTGGACATGGTCGTTCGGCTGTGCCGTTAGCCTTCCAGCGTCTCATGTTTGTCCCGCAACATAGCATTGTCCTACCCGGCATCCCAGTCGCGACCAAAACCATTTCTCACGAGTAAGCTTGGCCCCGTATACGAAAGGACCTTCATACATGGACACGATCTTGCTTGGCTTGTTTTTTGGGGAAGTGCGCTAAGTGGTGTTTACGGGGTGATGTTGATGAATTGGCGAACGGTCTGTTTTTTGGGAGGTGCCGAATTCCGGATCGGAGCTTGTATGCTGCTGAGAAGTTTCCGTACTTTTCATACATAATACGGCTTTGCGACAAGCGGTGACCGTTGAGTTCATCCGTCGCGGTTTATGGTGAAAGTATTTACGGTAATCACTAGATTTCCTTGAATTCAGTCAGTAGCATTTGAAGTCTATTTGATATCTTTTGGATTGAACTGTAACCACAGCCTTCGCATTCAAATAAGCTTTTCAGATAGCCTATTTCAAAATGAAGCACTGAATTCGAGTTACGCTCTTACTGGGACTTATCAGTAGTGTTAACCGGTTAACCCGGCAGGGTGTTGCACTCTGAACTTCGTAGTAGCCTTACAATTAGCATGATTGAGTCATCATATCCGGATGCTCAAACACAACCTTATGTGGTTCATATTTGGCCAGACCGATCATTTGTAGCAAATTAAATCCTCAAACTCTAGTCAAAAATTTAAAAAATGCTCATTTTGGTCAACAAATTCAGTTTCTTCAAGTCAATTGGGAAGTCCTGATCATGGGGTTAACGATTCGGCGGACCGCAGCGAATCTTTTCGGTCTCCCTCTGAGATGACCAGATAGACTGAACGCTACTCATTCGTGGTTGTGATTGAGCTTTCTGATATGTCTGTTCGACCACACCTATCGCGAGATTACCGCAGTGGAAGTGCAAATTCCTGGCAGCTGTACACTACTGATAAACTCTTAGGAGAGCAAAACTTGGATCTAGTGCTTCCCCTTGTATGAAATCAAAGACACCGTGTAGCAAACAAGCTTGTTTTCGTTTAGTCATCATCGGGGCGGAGCGAACAAAATAGAGTACGAGTTCAAATGAGATCAATCATGTCACATACCCAGGTAAATACAACGTTTTGATGCATTTGTGTCACAGTTATGACCCCAGTGGTACCATGGTGTGGGTGGTAGGCCATGGTGGTTACAAAGCTTGAATAAAACGTTTCCGGGCTCAGAAGGGTGAATTATTCAATCGAATTCCGGAATGCCTCAGGCTTTGTCACTTTCAGACTAATTGCCATTGACACTGGTAAGTCGGACGAAAGAAGTAGCTAGGTTGACGACATGGTTAGAATCGATAAAATGTACCACAATCACACTATTAGTTGTCTTGGTAACTTACTTATTTCGACGCACGTAACTAGTTTCATGTGAACAAATGTGTATAATAGGAAGCAACAGAAACAGTCACCTTACATCTTAACCGTAAACAGTGCTAGAGTAGTCTTAAAACACATGCCTGATTTGGCAGCGTAGAAGGTTCTGGGGGAGAACGTTAGTGTCCTGTTGATTGCATCACTAAACGTATCGCCTTTGAGTACTGACGAACTGTACAATGCTTTTTCCGTGACTGAACCCTTTTTCCTTTGAGGTGAACCAGCCTAAAGGCCTATCTAATCGCCAATTATGTTAGCAGGTGTTGTTACATTGCTCCTGGCAATTTACGATAGGTCACCAAGTAACGCGTAATGGACACTTCAATAACGCTGCACTTCGTTTCAACGGGACCATCTTTCAGGCCCGAGTGAACGTCATAAAATTTGATCGGACAGATTGAATTTCATGCTATTGACAAAAATTCCTGTACGAATCTTGTTTCAGGCTGAATTTGCATCAATCAGATAATGTAACTCTTCGGCAGAAAAGCCGTCCAAATTGGAGCTGCCAAAATCAATCCAGCAAAATGACCATTAGTCTGTGGCTGAGGAGGTCATTAAAACAAGTAGGTTTGAATGAAGTTAAGGGCACGTTAAACAATACTAATCAGGAAAGTTTAATTCAGTACGCGACCACAGTTTTAAAAAGGAGAAAACAGATCCACTCTGTGTGTGCAGCAATGGTACAAAATTCCTCATTCTTGTTCACTGCACACAACAAAAGGCAAATTATAGGCAAGTTTATGATCGACTTTCTACGGACAAACTAAACGTGTTTCAACAAATTGAACGTTAGACATCACATCGAACAGAGAAAGTCAATCGTACCAAACCAAATTCAACAAATCCGAAATGGCCGATATTATTGTTACGACCATGTGATTACTCAAACTTCAGCCATGATTTGGACTCGTTTGTTCCCTAACTTTGGTCCTCAATTCTCAAATCTTTTGGCAGCTGGACTGTATTACCGCTTCGTAAACAATGAACCTTATACGTCGTCCTGATATTAGTAATTTCACACCATCGCTCATCAACCTTTGGAAATGTCTAATCCACCTGGAAGTGTTTGGTTTTGGCTTCTCTTTGATCGTCGAGATTCCATACATGAGTTTTTAGGAGAGACGCAGATACCTTTGAGGCTTGATTTCGGAATATGGTTTGATGCGTTGATTTTTCTGGAACCGCGATATTGTAGTCAAATATACGTTCTTCATTGATTCTTGGGGCTACGTTATTGGAGGCCTCAATTTCAATGGCATTAATGAGAAGTAAACACCAGTGTGTAATTTACCATACCCTATAATATTGCTTGCCCCCACAGTCACATGAATCAAATTCTAAGATCACTGGCTTAAGTGGGATCCTTGAAATTCACTTCCTTCCGCCAAACGAACTACCAGAAACTGTCGATATTCATTCTCCCCCAGTAGTGACTATTTTGCACCACGACTACCTCGATAAATAATTAAGAATCAATCCAAAACATTTTTGTTCTAACTCAGGTCGCATTGGCACTCCGCATTTTATGGCCCCGGAGATGGTGCGTCGTGAACCATACGGAAAACCAGTGGATGCCTGGAGTTGTGGTCTGTTGCTATTCACACTACTCAGTGGCTCGTTGCCGTTCTATGGAACCCGCGATGTGCTTTTCACACAGATTGTCTCCGGTCGATATCATGTGAGCAAGGTTTACTTACTTGTATATTACAACCAACAGTCCAAATTCAGGGTAGTTAGGAGATTTAATGTAAGCTTGGTGCTTTTTCATTTTTGTACGTGTTTGTTTTTGTTATGGTTTGATGCCCGCATCATTGGTGGTTCGTGTAAGCGTTCCAAGTAGATTGTTAAGGTTTATTGACGCAGTGTTATGAGCCGTAAACTGAGTCTAACTGCTCCTACCAAACAACTGTACAGCGTTTTTCACTGTCTGGAAACTCGTCTTTACATCTAAGAGCCTGGTCCTTGTGGTTTACATATGGTCGACAATGAGCGTGATTGTATCCATTTGTACGTCAGATTGAAGTTACCCCACATATGGACGGAAAGCAAACAAGATTGGATAACAGTTTCTACGCCTAGCTGTGGAATCACATGATCTCAAACCCTATCGGTCGAACTATGCATCCGACTGATATGAATCCAACTGAACACATGTTGGACATTGGTTCGGACGTCATGTCGAGCGTAATGTCAATATGGGCAGTTTGCAAAAGCCTGCTAAAAATCGTTTTGCCGCATGAAGTGCACGTGCAGATTGTCTACCCCTCCAACTAGGAGAGAGACTGAAAGTGGCTATCATAATCTGTGTTGATAGTGCAACTCACTACTGTGGAAACAAACGTTATGTTTGCTCTTTTCTGGTCAGCTGTGGTCCTTTGGGCAGTTTATGGGTGAAGGACCTGTTACAATCTGTCAGATAAAATTAACGAGACGTCAGGTGGTGCAAAGAGCAGGACTACGAAACACCAGAAACTCAGGCCTTATTCATCTCACAGTGCATATATGAGAACTGGACTGGATAACAAAAGCCGTGAATAAGAAACATCATGATGTGTGCATGTGGAGCGTAAGTATAAAAGAGAACACGCAAAGTCGTTGCTACGTCATAACCCTTTGCGTAGTACACTGTATATGATAAAGGCACAAATTCGAGTTTTCATTGTCCTGTTGTAGGCTATCTGCACCAAATTTAGTACGAATGAAGTCAAGCAGTTTGGGCGTCGTGTTTAACATGTTGTTCATGAATGGATTGAGAATAACACAACGCTACGAGCAAGTTGTAACACCCTACGTTTCAACCACCTCGGGTGGCCTTCCTCAGGAGTGTTGTAATCGATTACATTTGAAAGCTAATTTAAGGATACACGTCAAATTAAGACTATAAATCAGAAAATGAGACGTCACCTTCTTACATTGAAACATATCAACCACACCTTTTATCGCTGCTTGAATGAAAGCAGGCTTCAGCCGACGTAATTCCTCAGAC
>LUCH01001409.1:56532-122547 GCA_013368495.1 Paragonimus heterotremus
CACCCGAGGTGGTTGAAACGTAGAGTATTACAACTTGCTCGTAACGTTGTGTTATTCTCAATCCATTTATCAATTTTCATTGTCCTGTTTTGTTCATTTCATACTACAAATTCATCTAAAATTCAAGAACGGAAACAAGTTGGCTTTCATATTCATTTTTTTTCAACTAGTCATTTGTAACGTGAACGACCATAATTTACTACGACAGTCAAGTGGAGTTACTTGCATGGTCGAACGAGATTTTTAGTTAGTTAAAAATGAAACATTGTTGTTGAACATTTTTTCTGTCGTCGTAAGTTTCAGGCTGATAACTATTAACGTAATGGTTTCGTTGATGGCGAATCCAAGCTTTGCGACAAATGTTGATCAGTGCACTCCAATTACAAGACCCATATTTAAACCTGTGACCCTCGAGTTGCGGACCGTCATTCTGTCTGCTTAGCCATCCACTCTACAAACATCGTGTGTGTCATCCACTAACTTTGACGATAGTCGCATCACATTCGAAAGTTTGCAGTCCATTTATGCGGTCTCCTATTTCAAGGCAATAAATGAGACCAGGTTAAAAATCGATTGATATATACAACCTTAATAGTTTCTCCTTTAGCGAAGGAAACTTACAAGACTAGTGACTTGTGAATTCATGGCCTGATCGACAGACTACCGTTGCATTCACTTTAAGGAACTTCATCTACGGACCTCAGTTAACACTGCGTACGACAATTTTCGAATAGCTATGAGAGTACCAGAATGGTTAAGACCTCGACTCGTTGAATTAAGTGGTTGATAAGGTCATTCTTAAAACATGACGCAACAGTAACAATTAATGGAATTTGTAGAGACCACAGTCATGAGCAGCTTATCGAGGCAGTTGTAAACCTCTCGATTAGTGTAAAAATAAACGGGGTATTGAAGATTCGTTTAGGTCTAGCTGGCTTTTAGAAACATACGATGTTAAAAAAGCGGAACTTGTGCACGGAAAATAACCATTTGAAATTAGCAGGTTGCTAAGCAGTAACACGACTGGATGGATACCTGTTAAACAAACAAATTGAGTGCACCATTTGAGTGAGGAAGGCTAACTGGGGAATGCAGACATATAGTCTATTATATCCATAACAAAGACAATAAATTTTCGTTTAATATATAATAAGGGTCATACACGAGAGATTGCACGGACGGACTTGAAATACGCAACGCTCGTTAAGCGGAACAACGGGATATGGGCGCTCTAGCAGGTTGGTAGCGTTCTGGTAGTACTTTGTAGTGTTGTTTACTTATCGGTACTTCAAATTTCTATGTTTACTCTTTATCGTCACGCTGTTTGTAGACTTTGCAGTAATTCAGAGCTCGTTCTTCTTGTTTCCGGCCGGAATAAAAACCCTTACTTTCGCTCAAAAGTCGGCAACCTTTAAACACAAGTTTACAGTAGCAGTTTTTGTGGGGCCGCAGAGCAGATTAAAACAGACAGAGATTTGATCTGTCTAATGCGGAGACATGAACCCAACTGGGTTCAACATATAACCCTAAAACTGAACTTAACAGCAACAATTCTTCACAAGTCCTCAACATTGTTTTTTGGCCAGCGTCTGTTATTCACAAATCACAAAACGGATTTGATTGCAACCTCCATCAGCATGTCACACCACCACATTCAGTTGTCCTTCGGGGTTGCCAAGACCAAAACAGTTTAATAGTTGAACACTGTTTTGTGTTCACTGGCAATTATCAAATGCAAGCCAACCTGAGCATGATTGCACAGTCCCTTATGTGTCTGTCGAGATACCTCGATCAGTGCTCACTGTTTGATCCCACTTTCCATTCCAAATGGCGGATATCGCATGTCACAGTGGGCAAGATGAGGCATGATGGTCTCGCTGCATGCTTATCCCGGATACATTTCTTCTAATCCCATCCAATCAAGGCTTGTCTAGAAGTGAGTTAAGCCTGCTTTATTCACTAATGCACCAAAACACATTTTTCGTCATATAACTTTTTTACTCCCAGACGTTCACACACGAAAATTCTAGTAATGAACTCACTATGAACAGTACTCTCCTGGTATACATGGCATCCAGATAACAGCTGTGACAATGACACTCATCCACTTGCTGTTTCCTTGTTAATTTCAGTAGAATACGTGTACTGATCGGTTTTATGTTCATTGTGATAACCACCTAACCGGTCATGTCCATTGTGTGCTCCCTCCAAAAATTAGCTCCAACCAAAAGTGTGGAATATGATTTCCACCGAGGCTAGAGATTTGGTTTTGCGACTGCTGGAACCAAATCCCGATCAACGAATGACGATCGAGGAGGCTTTGCACCATCCGTGGATCAGTCAGAAGGCGCGCGCGTCCAAAACACATTTGCACGAGACAGTAGAGGAAATGCGACGTTTCAATGCAAGACGAAAGCTTAAGGTCGGTGCTGGCGGTCCTTCTTGAACGTCAGTTTTCTATTTGACCTAGCTTATTCCATTATTGTTTACGTCGCATTTTTGACGTCGTTTGTTCTGTTAGTGTTCACACCGTATATTGTCACATCGGATTGTAGAAGGAAGGTAATCAGTTGAATGATGGCTTAAGAAATGTGCTGTAAGTCACACTGGAAGTCTGCGAGAGACGAGTTGCCTCAAACACATTTCTACAGTTCTCATTCTGATGAGGCGTGGCAGCTGAAGTACACAATTGTTGCTTTTACTATTCTATCAGACCAACGTTTCTAGCAACCACGTTGCTCAGCTGGTTCACTATTGAGGCAGTGCACAACACAAGGCTGAATCTTAAGTTATCTGTTTACGACAAGTCATTGTACGTTTGCTTAGCACAGCACGTGGGTGGTACGGCAGTTTGTTTATTCAATTGGATCAAGGAACATCACCCGACTTGGGTTGGCGTCAAAGTTAAAAATACACTTACCAGTGCGATAACCTCACGTCGGAAGGGCTGCCACTCACCAAGTCGGTGTTAAAAGTCATTGTTGGGTTATTTACAATGTCCCTTAATGTCAACCGAAATCAGCTGAACGGTGTATATGAGCCACGACAAAATCGATATGCATCCAGTGACATAATCAACCTCAGTGTTTTTAAGAGAAGTTTTGTCACGGTTTGTAACTTTCACGACTACACTGGTCTTACTTATATCACATACAGCCTTATATCAATGACACAAGATTGACGATACGGAACTCTTGTGGAATTCAGTCCATTCTGTTGTTATGCAATAACTCCTACCGGAATAATGTAACGTTCCGATTTTGACTTTTGCGACCAATCATTCATTTAGTATAGCTTATAGTCTCTTATAAATATGTAGACACACTCTGCAAATGTATTTACTGTTGAAGGATTACAGATAATACTTTTCCATCTAATCGTGTTCTCAATATCTTAGGAAATGTTTTCAAAAATATACACTACTTTGCTGTAATAAGCAGTCAATAAACCAAGTATTGAATGTATACGAAGGTATTAGTAACTTCAAGTTGAAAATATCGCGTACCAGTTTAATGGGATCGATTGAAGTTAGTAGAACAGTTGCTGTGTCTCCTCTCGAGGCGATCGGGCAAACTGATTATTACTCACAAGTGGTTGAGCGTTCACCTAGGATAATTCGGCCATGTCTAATGTGGGTTGAATGGGGCAGTGGTCAACACGGTTGCCTCACGAAAGCGTGGCCAGAGTTCTAGTCCCGGCCGTGGTAAGGATATACACTACTGACGAGCTCTAATAAGAGTGAAACTTGAGTCTAGTGCTTGTGCTAGCTGGAAAGTCTACCTGAATGCAAGAACTACGATTAAATGCGAGTGATGTTCAACTTGAAATTAAACAAACCCCCTACACTACTTGTCAGTACTAGTGATTATCTTAGCTTAATCGAACAAGGCGACAGTAAACAACAGATGTGGTATTTGTTGGTGTGAGAATGAACAATGAAAATCTTTGTGATCATTTAAATATTTCACAGACAACGTACCGTTTAATTTCACAATTAATGCATCGAACTAAAATTGAACCATCGCGAACTGAAAACAGATTATTTTTATTCTGATATAGTTCATGCTCGTACGGCGAGCCGGTTGTGAGCGGAAGTGTTGCTTGCTATGCGGTAGTAGTTCACACTTCACTGGAATGTTGTCAGTTTGCTAAAGTGGACCTTTCACTCGATTATGTTTTTCTTGTCAGCGTATTTGAAAAAGGTGGCCCTGTCACTGTTGTTTTTGTTGTAAACCCTGCTAAACGGTATGCTGGTTCGTCCTAGCTATTGTAATTTGCTTGGCAGAATTCGGATTCTCGCCCCGGTAAATATTAACTCAAAAAACCTCGGTCCCAAAACTACCGCGACTGTCCCGTATTCGCTCCCAATGCAAGCCAAAAGACGCGTTCAAAATAAAAACCATTGTTCCGCTCCGAAACGGGGTGCGGCTAGGGCGACACGTACAAAGTATTTATAGGGCACAGTGTCCACACATTCCCACCACACCATGAGAAAGAGTTAGGATCGCACATGTGCATAGCGGTATAGAAAGCCCCAACCGATTTGAACAGTTCCGCTAGTTAGGACTGAGTCAAGTGGTTTTTTTCTTCTTTCTCACGACGCAGGCGCCCTGGGACGATCACAGGGTGGGCGCCCTGACAGTTTTGCTATGCTCTCAATGTGTCTTACTTGCTAGACCGTTCATAGCTTCTCATTTCCCTCATGCATTCGCACGTTCTAAAACGAACAAAAATGTCGTCATGATTAATACTTTTTTGTCGTTTCAGGGTGCGATACTGGCTGCTGTGTCGAGCACCAAATGGGCAAGCTTTTATACGGATGCAGATGGTGGAAACAGTGAGGATGTTTTGGATGAGGATGATGAAGTTACATCAGCCGGTGAGTTCTTGGCATCGTAACTTCTTGCATTGTTTTGACACGCGGATCGAGAAAAGCGTTGCATCAAACACAAACTTATCGAAATTGACCTTGTCTTTTATATGTACTCCCGTTTGGCCGATGCATTTCCCAGGTGGGTCCGTATGAATTTTCTTTCTGTTTCGTATCAAAATTAGCTTCGTCGCTCGATGTTTTTTTAGGGTGGCAGATATGTGTTCCAAAGGTCTGGGGTAAAATCCAAGAAGTCTGAATTTAGGGAGCTGGAATTCCCATTACCTACACCCTAATTAGTTTAAACTGCATCAAAAACTGGGTGAGCTCGTTCCTTCTTCAGAATTTAACGCGGAACACTGCGAATCTACTCTGGTGAATACACGCCATAGATATGTAAATAGCAAGCTACCAAATCGAATTTTATTAAAGCGGAAACATTTATACGCCGTGAAAGAGCTACGACCTAATACGAACATTTTACTTACGAAACTGGATAAAGGATCCGGTATTGTTCTAATAGATAAAACCGATTATGTTGATAAAATGTCATCTATATTGTCCAACAAACCGAAGTTTACGAAGACGGGAAATGATAAGGATAAAACAACAGCCATGGAGAATAAACTATCCAAATTACTCCGTGACATGAAACAATCAGATTTGATTGACGCACGTACTTTTGAGTGCTGCAGACCATCAGGTACGATCATTTGACGTCTCTATGGTCTCTCTAAAGTTCACAAAGATGGAGTGCCCTTAAGACCGATCCTCCGTATCATCCCTTGGCTCAATGGCTAGTTGAGCTACGGGAACCAATCAAATCTCAACTGACCCCATTCAATTTGAAATATACTTCCGATTTAGTCGATGTGGTTGATTCAGTAAATGTCAGGAAGCACGTACCATTAAGAGGAACTATTGATTATCTATGCGCTTAAGTTGAAAACAGGCAGCTTAACCTCGGCAGCTCCATCGCCAAACTAAAAGAGCTATCATTATCCTACACCTCAAATGTTCAGATTTAATTCAATGGAAAGATGTATAAACAACGTGGTGGCGTAGCAGTGGACTCCTCGTTAGGTCCGTTGCCTGCAGACATACTCATGACAAACTAGAGACAAGTGAACTACGTCATGTCGTCGATAATTGATGTCCATAGGTGCTACGTTGACGATATATGTTGCTTGACAAACAATAGCTAGCTGGTTTCATCCTTGTGTACTCCAACACCGCATTCGTGATAGAATTAGAGATGAACAGCCAACTGTTATTCCTAGATGTTACCTTGCTTCGTAGAACTGATAGCTTAATTCAAAGGCAGTTCATGGGGAAAAAACGTGGACTAGCCAGTACACACACTTCCTCAGGTTTGTTTCGTTGAAGTATAAGCGGAATTTGGTTTGCTTCATAACAAGCATAGCCTAAAGGATATGCACGCCAGAGACCTTATCGGATGAACTCCAGCACGTTCGAGATGTGCTAAGTCACAACGATTCCTGAGAAGAACTGTGCAACCCAAAGTGATGCATAAAATGGTTCAGATGGTGAATAGAAAGCCTGGTTTTATCACTGTGCCATACAAGAGTGAAGTAACCAGTGAAATTATCGCCCGCCGAGTTTGTAATGCAGTTGAGAGTGTCTGTCCAGCAATACGGATCAGCTTATCGTTCAATACCTGTGCGGTACTGGTGCCACACCTCAAAGACAGCATGCCTAGTTTTTCTACGTCCTTTTGTGTTTATTCTGTCACCTGCTGTAGTCAAGTAGGGAAAACTACAAGGCAGCTATCGGAAAGGATTCGTGAACACCTCCCGAAATGACCTCGCAACGGTTCGAGAAAGCCCATTTCCAGTACTATCGTTTCTCACTTAATTGGCGCTGGTCATCAAATTGAACCGGAATAATCTAAAAGGTTCGTCAAGACCACTTCAGAGCTGTCAACTTGTGACTGTTGTCAACGGCTGGGGCTAATGCCATCAGACTCTACAACCCCTGTGTGTGCTCAAAAACAGTTCGTGCAAACCCCACATCTCCCTTGGCCAGCTATTCCACAGTCACTTGAAACCCGAGCAGGCGTGAAACACTTGACACCGACGAATGCATGTCTCACGGCGGACACAAGTGACATTGTCACATTCGCCAACACTGCCACCCCTATCCATTAGACTGTGATCCGCCCCATGTCTCTGAATTCAATGACCCGTTTGACTTACTCTAATTTTTCATGTAGTTGTGAAAGCCTGACGAGAATGATTGAAAACGGCTGTTTGCTTAATCCATTTTCTCGATCAACAGGTAGTAATCTCTACATTCAGAACGCAGTGATTAAGGCGTAGTTTTTATTCGGGTGGATTGAGCTTGTATACAAGTGACAGTAAGTTGCTACTGACTTACTAGTACAGTCTTCATCGTTCTCAGTCTATCCATGACAAAGTTAAGCAGCTTGTTTTCTGTTGATCATCCTCATTTAAGTAGTATGGTTATCTTACCCAATGATAATAATGTCTGGTGAGTGTTGTTCACTTGAAAGCTGTGACCTATGGTATATGATCACGACTCGCTGATCGTAGCCGCTTATCGCTGACATGCAAGGATCAACTTGTTATCCAGTGGTACGGTGCAATCTGTGTGAATCCTATAGTGCCACCTACCGGTCCAGTTATCCTGAAACTCACTAAGATAAGATCAATGATTCAGACTACCATTGGAAATTTGTCATAAGTTTAGAAGTAACGATATGCAGAGCAAATGGTTTCAGAAATTCTTTCTCAGTTCAATACGAAACTTTGTAGAGAGTTGTCAACACAACCAAAAACAGTCTGTCAGTGCATTCTGGCAACCGCCGAATCGACTGTTATCAGACTGCACAGCCTTAATCTGTGCTCTCAAAATATTTGTTCAGTCCTTGCAACTTCCTTGGCCACAGATCAATCATATTGAGTCTGACCATAACTAAAAATACGCATAAAACCAAATAAATTCATTAAATGAAACTAAAATGAACTTATGATAATCAAAACAAAGGTCTTAGAAGAAGATCTTGATACGCGAAATCTATGTGTCTGGATTAACTGAATTTACTAGCTAACCTTGAGAGTAGTTGACCACCAAAATGCAGGAAAGTAGATGTTATGAGTACTTCGTTTCAGTTCTACGTACAGATTACCGAATACTAATGTCGCGTAAGTATCAAAAAGGATGTAGCCAATGAACCTGACTGTAGCAAAAAACGTTTATTTCAGTCTTCCCCGTGTTTAGTTACCTGAGACGTCTACGTTTATTTATAGTCTTAATACTCCGGTCTTCTAAGATAACAGCCAGCCATATTGAGTAGGAAAAAAGAACAAACTTTCTTTACATTGGCTACTTTTCTGACAGCTGTGAGTGCCATTTTGGACAGTTTGGAAGAGATGCAATGTCTGACTGAATGTTCCGAAAAAGATACCGATCTATTCCAATCCGTATTTGAGGACGAACATTTACATTGTCTTCTTGAAGTGAGTCTCATTTACTTTGGTGTTTTGGTTTGCCATTGTTTCGATTACCTGCAACTGCCCCCTACTTAGTGTAGGTAGTACAATTTTTCACAGTTTACCAAGTGACCTGTGAGATGTATTTTGGATTTCCTCAAAAATTTACAGATCAGTTTGCAAGAACAATATATCTTTATATGCATCACGTCAGTATTACTCCTTCGCTATCGCTGTATTCTAAATTATGTCTTCGTGTGTTGTTTAACCCGCCTATGAAAGGTAAAAAATGGTTCCCCATTTGCACACCCGTCTCTTCCTCTGGTGCATGACAACTTATAGAAGAAAGCGCAGACCGTAACATGGAGGTGACTGGAGCTCTCAGTAATACGTTTCTTTCTCAACCCAGCCTCCTGGTTTCTTACGAATGATCCATTTACGAACCTCGTCATAGACTAGAATAAGCGCTGCATAAGGAATAGCTGGTAACCACCACGAATACAACAACGGTTCTAACTGTATTGCTTGGTTGATACCTGGAGTGTACTGTAACACGGCAGCCAACGTGATTTCGAAATAAAGTGAAGCGCTAAGTTTGTGATTGCGCATTCCCTGATGAAATATGGATAGACGCCGCGTTTTGCAAATAATCAAATCCGTCCACTGTGCAATCACCACAGCGACAAAGAAAGCAGTATAAACGGACTTCTGTAGTGTCATTCGCTGCTTGTATGTCCATTCCTGTCCGTACGAATCTGGTAGGTCGTTGAAGTGACGTGAGTTCCAGTCCTCACTAATACCAACCAAAATTGTAGGTCTAAAACCATTTTCAGTAAGTACTACTAACGCCGCAAAAAATCCCGCTGCTGCTTGGATCGCACCGATCTGATTGAACGCCATAGTAACTAGTCTGGAATTAACTAAGCGGTCGTTCTTGGGATCACGTGGTTTCCTCTTCATGATGTCGCTTTCTGGTCCTTCGTAAGCCATGGAAATGGCCGGAAACATATCAGTTCCCAAATCAATGCACAAAATTGTTACTGTTCCCAGAACAAGTGGTATCTTGAGAAGCATGAATAAAATGAAAGGTAGAAGCTCTGGAATTTTCGAAGTTAATGTATAAGCAATAGATTTCTTCAGGTTATCAAATATAATCCGGCCCTCTTCCACACCGCTTACTATGGTAGCGAAATTGTCGTCTAACAGTATCATATCGGCGGCCTGCTTGCTGACGTCGCTCCCAGTAATACCCATGGCCACGCCGATATCGGCTTTTTTCAGTGCTGGACTGTCATTGACTCCATCACCGGTCACAGCGACAAACCGACCTTGACGCTGGAAACCTTCCACAATAAATAATTTTTGTTGTGGGCTTGTTCGTGCGAATACAAACTCTTCATGTTGTCGTAGTAACTGATCCAGTTGTGTTTCAGTCATTGCTCGTAAATCGGTTCCGTGTATTACGCATGCATTTGCCTCCCTCGGATCTATCTTGTTCACAGGGACACCGCGTTCTTGGGCTAAGTCTTCCACAGTTCTGCTATGGGGGGACAAGATGCCAACTGTCTTTGCGATAGCCTTTGCTGTGATTGGATGATCCCCAGTGACCATAACAACCAATATACCAGCCTGCCGACATTTGGCGACTGCATCGGGCACCGACGCCCTTGGAGGATCGATCAGCGAAATAAGTCCAAGAAAACGTAGTCCCTCTAACGGAAAATTCAAGCTCTCTGTGTCAAATGCGTAGTTTTCAGGGTAAATGAATGAAGGCAGTTCGTAGTCACAAAATCCAAGCACTCGTTCCCCCATTTCCCCAAGTGCGTAATATGCATCGTTAAATGCTTTGCGTTCCTCATCTGTAATCCTTTTTTCCTCATTATGAATCCATATGGTATCACAGCGTTCCAGAATGCGTTCCGGTGCACCTTTCATAACCAATGTGAAGTGCGAATTAACATTGTTGATCCGATGTACGGAGACCTGAAATTTCTGTGTCGAATTGAACGGGATCTCAACTACTTTGGCACACGATTTTCGATAGTTCATGGTCGAGCCGACTTTCTCTTCAAAATACTTCAGAAGACCGACTTCAGATGCGTCTCCGATACATTCTCGTCGGATTATCGGGACTGTGCTTTGTTTCTCTTTGAACGTTGCTCGACTGCATAACATGGCAACACGGCTGAGTAGCGACCATGACCACTTATGTTCGACGCTGACCAATGCCTGCTCATCGTCCGCCTCAAAAATAATGCCGTCGTACCACACGTGTGCGACGGTCATACGATTCTGAGTCAGCGTTCCGGTTTTGTCTGAGCATATGCAACTAGTCGATCCCAGCGTCTCTACGGCCTCCAGATTTCGAACTAGGCAATTCTTGTTGGCCATGCGACGTGCGGTTAGGGCCAAGGCCACGGTTACTGTGGGCAGTAAACCTTCGGGGACCATAGCCACAATTATACCCAACAGGAATAGGGTGGCGTTAATCCATGAGTAGCCAAAGTAGAGCGAAGCAGCTGTACATGAGACACCTATTATCACTGCAACAATAGTAATTATATCGATGAAGTGAGATAGCTCTTGTCCCAGAGGTGTCTGTTGATTGCCGATAGTTGTGGTCAATCTTGCAATACGACCCATTACTGTTTCGTTTCCTGTACGAATCACTAGACCTCTGCCGGTACCCTCCACAATATTTGTTGAAAAAAATATCAGGTTTTTCGTTTCCAGCGGGTTCACGTCTGTGCACATAGCTGAGCGGCTCTGAGGTTCGGATTCCCCAGTCAAGGAGGAGTTGTCCACTTTTAACCCACTGGCGTGGATTAGTCGTAAATCAGCAGGTACACGATCCCCAAATTTTACATCCACTAGATCACCTACCACTAAATCGGCCGCACTGATCGTAGTACTCTCCCCGTTACGAATCACGTGAGCCATTTGTGGTACCATAGTTTTGAAGCTTTCCATAATTTTACTAGATTTCGATTCCTGATAATAAGTGAACATCCCAGAAATGATCACCACTCCGACGAGTACTCCTCCTAAATATAAGTTGTCATACTGTGGATATTTGTTCACACTATATTCAATGCTTCCTGCAATAAAACACAGAATGGAACCGACCCACAGAAGAATTGAAAATCCACCGGTCATGCACTTTAGTAATTTCACCCAATTTGGTAAATTTTCAGGAGGAGTCAATGCATTTGGACCGTCACGTTCTAGTCGATGCTGTGCTTCGGCGTCGGTCAGTCCATAGACTATATCCGTATCCAAACGATTGCAAAGTTCTTCGAAATCAATGTGATGTTCGTCGATGTTTACGTCATACTTCAGATCTTCAATTTCTGTTTGAGGTTTTTTAGTCTGAGTTCGGAACATTTCGCGTTTCGCTTGTTCACTGTGGTCTAACGTCCTTCTTTTTTAAATGTCACAGTGAGATCGATTGGCGTAACGTTGCTTCCACAATTTTATTGATACATGATTCACGAGAAAGTGTGCTACCTGTGATGTGTAATCGCTTGCGCGAGCTGTCAGCCGCGATTTGGGTCGGGCTGGTTATAACTACTTCAATGTGTCAATTATGAGAATCTTAAATCAGTGGATTATGGCATGTTTCCCTACTGGAGACACTTTGCTGTCAATTTCGCGGTGGTTGTATAATGTCCAGTCACTTAGTGGAAATGACGAACGCCACCTAAAATATGAGCGCGGGGTTATTGGAAAGCGGTCATGCCTGCTAAAACAAGTCAGCGAAAGTGATGCAACACAATCATGGTGGAAAGTGTAGTTGTCGTGACGTGATTCAGACTGATCAAGTTCATCTGTGTTTGAACGTGGTTATCCGTCTAAAAGAGATAACAAATAAGTCATTGACATGCAATCGGACGGTAAACTAAACACCTACAAAATCTGAGCGTGGAATCAGGTCAAAATAGTGTAAACTATTTTCGCCTATGCAGTCGTCAGAATATGGTTTCTGATCACAATAACCACATTCTTAGTCTCAACCGGTCATCTGACAGAAAGTGAGTTTATTCGTTTGAGATTTGTAGTGGAACCAACTACTCCACAACAAATGTCTACAATAAATTCCACCACACTACGTTCGCTATAAGTTAGAATAACGTTCCTTCTGAATAAGAGAGTAATTCTAGCAGATCCAGTTTATCCAACGCATTAAAAGTCCGCTGTTGCCACAGTCAACTCCCGGTAGCAATGACCACGTGCAAGCAGAAATCGAGGCGTGCGAGGACGAAGTGTATATTCATTCAAACAACAGACAAGTGGTTAATATGTACAATGAACATAACAGGCAATAAGAATAGTATGTAACAAGAGAACAGAAAGGTAAGAGACTCTACAGATTGTTTGTGTACTCATCGTGTTTTGTAGCAGCATTTACGACACTATTATATCGTTAAATAAAACAGTTATAAGATAAACCATTTGTCTTTTCGTCTTAGTAGAAGACCCTATATCCGAGACCTGCATAACTGACCAATAAACCATTCTAGCTTATCGTTAAGTTTCGGTGAACGTCTGATATCGCTCTAAAACTCTAGGGCAAGGATTCGTGAATACTTCTGGTGAAGTGTTTGAAACTTTTGTGATTGATTTATATTTTGCCGTTGTAGGTTGCCTTTAATTTGGTCTATCAGACATGTATCTCTCTTTTTATAAGAGCAAGTCGCGTAATTGAAAATGTGATTTACAAGTTTGTTCTGGGTACTGGGAACAGCGGACAGCTGAGCCAGGCTGTCGGTCCAAAAGTTCTTGTGGATTCCACAGCCACTATTTGTGGTCGGCTATGCGGTATGCGTTGTCATTACACAACAAACGAGCATCTTAAAAATATAATCTTGGCCTCCCTCTCAAATGACCGCTACTGTCACATTCTGGAGTAATTTTCAGTTAGCCTCTTTTGGGAAAGAGTGATTACTCGAGTTTAACTCATGTTGGAGCTCGTGCCATTGCCATCATTTGAATACCGATCACACTTTCATGGAGCAACCGTGCTGCCCACTGACTCATTGACTTTATCTTGTGCTCTGCCACACGTGGGGCACTACGTATGTGTATACGTACAAAGTTTCTAACATGTTCAGAATAACAGGAACTCCTATGAAGACAAATGAGATTCTGTTCATTCACTTTGCTCGTATGTATCTTTTGACCGGTCACAGATGTTTTACATGTAAGTGGTAAAGAAAACGAATTTGCTTTCGAGCTAGCTAATATACCAAATGATCCAGGGAATTGACCGCTCCGGCAAGATTTCTTGAACAGTTCACGCTAGAATCCACGAACGCCACTGTTGAGTATATAAATTGTATTACTAATTAGGAGTTTGGCAGATTGCTCAACAGTGGCGTTGGTGGATTCCAGCGTGAACTGTTCGAGAAATCCTGCCGGGGCAGTCGATCCCCTGGATCATTTGGTGGATTCCGTGTGAGATAGTGGGACGGGTGGGTAACCGAGTCTAAATGTGAAATTTCTGAGCTCCTGGCTTGGCTTCGGAACTCAGCTGGTAGAGCGCTTGCCGCGTTGAGGCATGATGTTTCTGTCGCTGGTTCGAATCCAGCCGAAGCCCTGACTTTTCACAGTTGGGTCATCTAAAATCATCAATCTGCCAAACTACTCATCAGTAATAGATAATATAGCCACATTCGCAAATGAGGCTATGTTATAACGCATCTAATATATATATATATATATATATATATATATGATAGTATAGTCAAGTATTTACCATGAGTAACGTAAGTGGAACAAAGAGCTTGAGCAATTTGCCCCGATGTTCGGGTGTGATATGTATGAATATACAACAGTATTAATTCTCTGGCTTGTATGTTGCTAAACGACGGATTTACCAAACCAAATTTCATCACCGTTATTAGCTTACTCTCAACATAGTCCATTTATCGGTTATTGTCCACCAAGCCGATTGGACGGTTTGATAGAACGTTTTGCTGTTTCTGTGCAGTTAGGAATCAATATTATTCAGAGGAATGCTTCGGGATCTTGGTTGATACAAATGAAGTACCATTAACGTTTAGTCCCAGCTTCCACATTCCGGTAGGCTTTTCAGTGAATCTTCATCGAAGAGAGGCACCATACTAGAGTACCGTTCTTGTTGGAACTCCTCAGTACTGAATATCTTTGCCACTGCAGCGATTTGAACGCCGGCCTAGCTGACGGACAATTCTGTCGGAATGTGAAAGCTGCGATCAGTTATGAGTATGTTTTGCTTATATCGCCTAAGGCTTCGATTACTTGTCAGTTCCAACAATTCATCATTAATCAGTATATAGCCGAAAAAGATTTCTGTGATTTCACTTTGGAATCCTCCCGTTCTTGGAGTTGTTGAACGGAGTATATTTACCGTGTCTGCTCTTGAGGTGATCGAACATACTAAACGTTTGCAAATGACAAGTCAGACGTGTCCAGTGTGAAGTCATTAGGGCAATGGTCAGCAAGATTTTATCATGAATCTGTGACCGGAGTTGAGACAGTGGTCCTGGAAAGCTTTAGCAAGACGGAAACTCGAGTGTAGTGCTTCGCTTAGGCACAGTATTCTGCTAGTAAGATTGATATATTTATGTTCACCTCGCTTTTATTTTCTGGATTTATTCTATTGTTCACTGACCTATCGAACAGTTCAAAAGAACGACTTGATGAATTGGCGGCACTGCGCGAACACCAATGAAGAGCATTAGAATCATTGGAATTCCAGACCAAGCTTATCATTCATGTACACCTATGATTGTTTTGGACAATGATAAAAGAGGATAAAAGAGGATAAGAGAGGATAGAGGTTAGAATCAAACAATTATTCACTTTCTCAATTTTGTATGGATCATAGAGGCGTAAATCACGGTGGACTGAGACCATGAGGTTCACGCATGAAGCACGTACACTTCAACAAGCAATGACTGGCTAACAATGGCATTAAAAGGTTTATGTTGCTTGAATGGCATCGAGATTCGCAATAGCTCCGATTCTTTGCTTGTAGTTATCTATTGATGACACTGTGTAACATGCGAGCCGGCCGTCTTTACTCTGATTGTTCGTTACACGTGTGAACCAACTTTAGGGCAACGTGGCGACACCGGGGGACAGCGTTCTTCTGGAGTAGGGGTTGCGGTAAGAGAAAAAAAACACAAACAAGCATGAGCCAAAGGCCCAGTAGGCCATGCACACACGACTTACATAAACGAAAACTAGAAAGGCGTCAACAACACAGCAGCACGCTCTGTCACACAATTCAAATTCAACCCGTGCGTGCTTGTTGGTTTCAACCGCACGTTATAACTGTCAAAAGAGATTCTGATAGTGTTCCAAGTCGGACATACCCTTGCACTTACAGAGTGCCCACATTTTGGCGACACATCTAGTATCGTGGTTTCAGCGAGTGACCACGGAGACAGTGATTTGGATTAAGTATACAAACATAGTCCTTAGGCTACGACAGCTGATGTTACATCCGGTTGGCACAAACAAGATTGCCTGTAACGTGTCGATAATACATGCAGAATTCACCTTTCTTGTGAATGAGGAAGTGAACGAAGCGGCGAAATGCGCTCTATAATCTTACGCTGTACGCTCGCAACCAAACGACTGACTACTGTAAAGAATGATCCACCTGCCCGAATATTTCACCTACAGTGAGAAGACACCAGTTTGTTGAGCGTCAAGATAGACCTCTCTTACTGAAGTGTCCTCAAAAACCGGTTTAGCATCTCGGGTCATGTTAGATTCCTTCACTATTGAGACGTAGTTAAAAAACAAGCAAGTATTTTCCGAAACAATTGTTCCTAGATCCTGTTCACAAATGATAGTAACTAGTATTTTACTCTCAAAAAGTGCTTATTGTGAGAAGACTGACTACCGTGCATCACTGCATATTTAGGAAAATTAAGTGAGATTTGGTATATCGTGGCCAAACGATGCAAAGCGTCAGGATCATTGTGGAACTTTTTATCTCAAGTAATACTGTTACCTGTCTGTATCGCCAACTTATAACAGTACAGGAGTGTTTATCAGCTTCGGTCGTTCAACAAGGAATGATAGGAGAAGCAATGGGATTAGAGAGTTACACCGTTAGTTCGACCAAATGCATTTACCTCTGTGATGTTGATATCTTGTAGTCTGTGTTGCATAGTCGCTTTCCGACTGTACATCGATCCGAATTCTGTTAATCAGCTGATTTGCCGTGTTCGCTTATTTTTGTTATGCGTAGGTAGCAGACAGCTTTTGTTGCCTAGGCTACGGTTGTTCTTAACCGCATCGATAAGGAGTGACTATTTCTTACTCCCAAGGAGTGTGGCATTGAATCATCACCGATGATCTTGTTCGACGCTCGTTCTTCCAACTGTTCGCAATTTCTACACGAAAGTGGTCCCACTCTCCTCATTCAGCAAAAATTCGGGTATATTCTAGAATGCAGTTCATTCCACGGTTGTCTTTTTCTTCTGTATGAGTGCCGTGCACTTATTGAGAGTTCTTTCTTGCTGAAACAACAAATTTGACATTATGAGACAAGCCTCTCTGTCGCTCTATGTCTGAATTTATTTTCGTTTTTCTCCTTTTTATTGACAAAACGGACTGTCAGTGGCACTTTGTCAGTTGGTTTCAACAACAGATTTTACACAACTCCTTTCTTCTTCTTAATCTGCGAACTTTATTTGCGATGTATGAAGCCCTAGCTTGACGTGGTTTTTTCATGTTTCTACATAAGACTCACTTTGTATGCTTTCCCGTTTGGTGTAATCCAACCCTTCATTCTGCGAAAACGTACGCCCTCTTCCGCTGGTTGTATTACCCTCCAGCACTTTGTCCAAAGCCTTCATGATTTTTCTATGTATATGCGATATCCGTCTGAAGGTGGTAATAATTTTCGGTTTCGGTCGCAGCGAATTTATTTTGTCTCAACACATTGTTGCATGTAAGTTGACTGCTTCCAACATTTCCTCTCTCTTTGGTTTTTCTGACAGGATGTCCACCTGTTCAGCTGTATCCAGTTACTAATCTACTGATGCTTTTAACCGTGCCTACGAGTTTCTGCTATCCTTAACACAACCAGTTAACACAACTAGTCGTCAGTCCCTATATTTTCTCCAAAAGCATTGATCAGTTACTTTAATTTAGAACAGATCCGACCACGAGAAATCTGGAAATCGGCTGGGTTCGAGACATGGGCAAAATCAGCCAGACTAGACGCTGTTGGTGTCCTATCAGCTAAGCTATGAAGTCACACCGGAAGTCCACATTTGTTATCTTTGACTAATAACTTAGTTGTTTGCTGTGTGATGAAGACGCGATTATATAAACGCCGATTATTCAACTGCTGACGTGCGTAAAGTAATTTAGTGACTTGACCTGATTCGGATCAAGGCAACGGTTAGTGCGTCAGCAACGAACTAAAAGTCATAACAACTCACTCGTCGACTTTCTCGTTTCTGCCCCACAGCTCTACGATCATATCAGCTCCTATGGGCTGGGCCCTAATTTTCGAGTTCCAGACGATACGACCATGAAATGCATGACAGTAAGTCTTCTCCAGACATCAGATGTGAATTAGAATTTTTGGTTGATTGGTGCACGCTCATCGAAAAATTTATCTTTTATAGTCCAGTTACAAGTTGTAAAAAAGGGCTTATCGACTATGTAACACTTACAGGTAGTTTATCAGATTCGTTGAATTTGAGGGGACGCAATTGTGAAAAACTTAGGCTTCGAGTAGATTCGAATCAAGTACAGAAACAACATGCTCAAACGCAGTAAGCTATTTACTGCGTGGTTCTTCTATTCTTATGGATGCCTCATCAGCAGCCTTCTGTGATGAGATTTTAATACTCAGGAATGTGAAGCGATTAACAGTCTCCAGCGGTCTGCCTGCAACAACGAAAATTAGACCAGACCCAACTTGATATTGCAACAACAATTTGCACTTTAAAGGTGCAAAATGCGCACCATGCAGGACAATCTTAACATTCATTAGGTTCCGTATGATTTACATGTTCCCCGCAGAAGAACTAAGTAGAGCACTGTCGTTCACATACTCAATGTCAGTCAGTTTACTACCCGGCAGAATCTTCACTCTGAGATCTTCGTAACCTCCAAGTACCCCTTCCAGAATACTCTCCAGCACGTTGTTGCAGAGGAAAGAAGAGATCAGGCATTCCTGTTAAACGCCACCCGAAGTGATAGCTGCCCATAAGTGTACACTCTGACTGAGTAGGAGAAGACAGGATGGACACTAGGTTTGTCGTGAATAGCTACAATCCACGATCTCGTGCAGCCAGTCGTCTGTGCTCGTCGGGTATGCAGAACAGAATATCAGGATCCGTAAGGTTGCTACAGCCGACCTGGACATAATAGGAATAACGGTGTATATCGATGTTTCTAGTAGAAAGTGACTTCGTTTCCGTAAAAAATGTACAACATTTTAATAAAGCATAATGAAAGTAGGATGAGCTTACATCACATTTTGATGCAAGAACTTTTATGTTTGAATTGCAATGCAATTATATGTGATGTAGCATGAACATTACTTGCGATCGCTCCCAAGTGATATATAAAGCTCGCGATTTGTTCTTAGTTGCGCTCAGTAGCTGTTCATTTATTTGAGATCGAAACTTCGGTACGCATTTCTATTAAGGGGGCCGTGTTGTCCATTTGGCTATTGAATTCATATAAAACACAACCGTATTACCCCCTCCAAACATTCACTCTCAACTGGGTTAAATCAAATCAGAGCAAGATACTGTCACAAAAGACGCTTGTATTTGGTAGTAGTAAGTGTATTCGTGATAATCTCCTCCCCGTTTTGCAAAGGATAACCATGAACGTATAATGAAGACGGTTTTTGTGTGTAATTATGAAGAGGCCGAATAAAAATGAACTGTTTGAATACCGTACGCCTTGAATCTTTTGGAGAAAGACATCAATTGTCCATTACAAATGTTTAAGCCCCGTGTTGGTGAACGTCATTATTCTTGCTCCCAAAAGTTAGTTTAAACAACATGATTCCCAATAAGGAAGTGATGTTTTGGCTTCATTACTGATGTAAGTTTCTTTCAAAAGTGGAAATTTTGTCTGGAATATTTACGTAAACACAAAAGTGTTCTGCGGAATTTCAGCGGTAATCATTGATTCTTGAAACATTCAACCTATTTTTCCTGGATAATAAAGAAACCTCAAATAACACAATTTACTTACCCACTTCATATCTGAACATAAGATTAACGCCACGGATTTTCTAAATAGTTGTTGGGTATCATTAATTTTTTCTGCACTTAGTCCAAGATATATATATATATATATATATATATATATATATGCGCGTGATAGTCTTCATACAGAAGCAGTTGAGGTGCTGGAAGCTTATTGTATGACTTTTCTTGTGTCTATCCGTTTGATCTATCCAAGATGTTTTTAATTTGTAAACACCCGTGATAAAGCTGACTTGTAATGAGCATCGTACGTAACGTTTCTTCTGTATCTGACCTCTACAGAGATTGCTACTGATTTGAATTATTCTTTCTTACAGGCAATGACAGAGCTTGCCAAGATTACGCACCCAGAGTTCAGTGGATATGCGGATGAAGTTCGTTTTTTGATGCGGTTACCCCATGCTCGTGTAGGTGATCCGTCTGTTATTTAACTTCTCGTTTGAATTGAGTTCTACTCTGTTAACAGTGACACATTGAGGATTGATTTCCCAAGATACTTTCTCAAATCCATCCTTCACCTTTCACACTCCAAGTTTCACTTCACCTAGACAAATTAGTCAAAAATTACAGAGGGTTACTAAGAAATTTACTTCTAGATTCCGATCTGAGCGTGCTCTTACAGAATTTGAATTTAACTAGTAGTGAAAGTGTTTTTTATCAGATACATGTTCACTGATTTGAACCCTGGCCATTTTGCACACAGGTTTTGTCCTAAATTTCCCACTGTGTCTATATCACATTGACAACAGGTGTCTGTTCGATTCACATACTAATGAACCGGGTTATTTCTATCACCTAAAATCTATTAGTGCATTTAGGATTGACTTATAGACTAACAAGCGTCCTTCACAACTGAGAAGTTTCTTCTAATTATTTGGTCTCAGTGTTCACTTAAAAATTGGTGGGCGGATGTTTTGACCTAACAGAAGAATACAGAACTGACATCCCGTGAGCAAATTTCGGATTGGTGATACAAGCACTTATTCTCAAGACCATGGCATCGTTGTTACATACCTTTTTGCAACCCCAGTGATTGTTAGCCCCCAAATAGTGAACGATTGTACAGACTATTATTCTAACACTTCTTCACAATTCTTGTTGCTCTTAGGACACATAGCTGAAAAGCGCTAAATAACGAAAGGCAATGCCAGTCGAAGCAAGAAAATTGCTTAAGGAAGAGCAAACAGAGAGAAAGGGTACAGTAAGCGAATAGGACTGTTAAGTGGACGGTTCGAAGTATCATTCTCCTTCAAACACACGTGCGAGAACAATGATGTGGGGCTTTGCTTGGACCTAACTGAACGGAAGTTTGGAACTTACTTCTCTGCACCATCAAACCTACACTTCCATTGATACCAAGCTTCCAGCACTTGCTCAATCACATAGGATGCTGACTACACAAACAACTATGAAGATAAGGGTAGTGGTGTTGATTTGGTTACCTTTGATAGCAATATTCTCTGGTGTTTCTCTACAGGGTTGGGGTATTGTTCTGGTAACTTTGTGCCTACTGCTGACTTTTAGTTTCAAACAACATTATTAATGTATTAGGCTCTTCTACAAACGCATGATGTTATTGCGCACGAGGTCTACGGTCCCGAAGCCATTCGTATAACGCCTCCTCCATTGTCCTCGTTCCTCAACATGGATGATGAAGACGAGCAATTGGAGACTGACGTTGAGCCACCCGTCACTCGTGTTCGCCTTGTTCAGTTCCAGAAGAACACGGATGAGCCTATGGTAAGCAGGTTGTATGAAGTTTGATGTGAAGTCTAATTTCTGATAGATGATGTGTTTAAGTTGCGTTTGAATTGTGAATGATCACTATCGTACTCCGTAGTCTCTGGGGAGCCGCTGAAGCTTCGCAATTGTTCGGTGCCGTCAGTGAAAACACGGCGCATTTGTTTTAAGATACAATTATTTTATGTAATGGAGTTTGCAACGTTTGACGATGCGTGAATTCGATTCAGTTTCACGTTCTGGAGAGGCATATCCGAAAGGTATTCTGTGTGAAAACAGTATACCGCTACATGTACACTACTCCCGATGGGGGTATGGAGTCACAATGTGGTTAGTTAAATCGCATTGTGACGATGTCACGCGTTTGTAACATACACGACAATTGTTGGTGTATTGCTTGTTGGCTGTCATGGTGATACACCTTTGCAACGGTCGATTTTTGCGGATAGACGAAGGCGATCCGACGTAACTCATTGGCTGTTCCGATGACTTGTCATTGGGAGTAATCAAGAGACCCGTTGTTTGACCATGAGAGCGATAACATTGCCGTTGACTACCAAGTTGCTCACTTATCTGACTTGCTTTCATTGTTTCATAACATACGGGTTTGCTTTTTTTCTTCTTGGTTGTGTGATAGTTAAGCATCAGTGTGAACCGCCGATCTATTTGTCTATGACGATAGAAATAAATTCACCTCACCTTGCTCACTTCCACGATAGTAGTGTGTCCACGCGTTTTGCATCGTGCAGCATGTGATCATCTGCCGGCTGATACGGTTTTATGTATACGTTGAGCCAAAAACTTGATTTGTACGGGGTATTTTTCTGCAAATAACTTTTTCTGCTTTGTATTTTTTGGGACGTATGATTGGCATTGTTCAAACGTACGTCTCAGAACTGGAAGTGCATAGATGAAAATAAAAGATTTCGGGGATTTTGTTTTGACACTTAGGCACCTAAAATTACTTATTTTAATGACGCAGATATGGTATGATCTTAAGATCATTCCGTTAGACAGCAGAAAGGAGCAGACCAGGTTTGACAAATTTTTCGTTTTTTCAAGAACCGTAACTAATTTAATGACACTATCAAAAGTATATTATTTTGTCCCATACTGCCTTCTCAACTTTGTTTTGGGTCCAAATACAACGACGTCTGTTACGTTCTGTTGGTTGAAGGTTCATGGGTTTGAATCATCGTCATTCTTATCAAATCTAGACCCGGACAGCCCAACAATATACCAGTCAGCGTTCAATCCATTGGTTGTACCGCGGCAACTGCTGTAACGCTGCCTAACTTTTCTCATTCAGAGCGAACGGTATATTGATAGTATTCATGTTCACCTAAGTTTGCTATCCTTCGTCATTGCTTGTTGATTGGGTAATCATCATAATAAGCTTCCAACTAGGATCAATTGGTAGTATATTTCCTTCCATATAGTCTATAGCATGTTAACTTATTGAAAACAACATTTATGTGGTCTCTGTATCAACTATGCACACATGGCTATTCTGGGCGTTTTGACAGAATAACGTTGTCTTGATTACCCTATCGATGTCGATTTGACCGGATTTCATGAGATGAATTTCTTTTACACGGAGAAGAATCTTCTCTATCAAAGGTACAAGTTTATCCTCCAGGAGGCCATTTCTTCTTGGGTGACTACTCATTAGACCATAACAGTCCGCATGACGAAGGCTTACGGTAATTGTCTCGTCACAGCGGTTACTCACACGGTCCCTGCTTTGGTTGCATGCAACACCTTGGTTTTTAAAATGGAAGTATCTGATTCGAATGTCATTCAGACTGTTTCGTCTACCCGAATGTGAATGCGGACTGGGATGAAGTTGGTCATTATTTGTCGGTTTGATGGTGTTCGTCATGGAACATGGCATTAAGCTTAATTGTTATTGTCCGTTACAAAGTGGATAGCCTTACGATCAATGCTTATGTATTTCTGATAATAAGGTTACATTACCTTCTGTTTTTCTTTTGACAAGCTTATTTTGTTTACTTGGTAATAAAATTTGACATTGTCGCAAGTGTTTTCTGTTCGGAAGAGTAATTTATAAATAAATTTTCTTGGGGCAGCTGGGTCATAAGCCGTATGTTTTTGGCCAGCCTCCTACGCTTTATGTCGATGTTCCAAATTCGGGAGTGTTATGTAGTTCCGAGGGTAAACCCAGACGACCTGCCGATGTCCAGAACAGAAAACACATGCACAGACATTATGCTTACTTTAACAATGAAAATATACTATTGAATTCGCCCTAGAAACGTATGTATTAGCAATTGGAGAAGCATCCGCGAAGTGAAACTATGCCCCATTCATTTGGAATCGGTACATACTCACCCTACTTCGTTTTCGTCGTCGACTTACAAAACGTGTTCTTTGCTTCTTTTGTCAGTTGTTCTACTGAGATCAACATTCTTAGGTTTGTGATGTAGTTTTGCTACGCACACACTATCAAATTGTGTTGACCACCTGAATGCCTATTGCTACGCCGTAAATAATGTTTTTATGTGAGACTAGTCTCCTTGGTATTGTTAATTAAGTAGGAGCGCTGTTCTTCTCCTGCCTCTTCAGGGAATCACACTCAAGATGAACGAAGAAGGCAAATGTATTGTCGCACGCATCCTGCACGGTGGAATGATTCACAGACAAGGTGAGAAAAAAGGGGCTATTCGAAGTACGCGTGTTCTTTGGGTAGGATTTCAACTAGAACATGTTTCGAAATATGCTGCCATCACAATCTTGTTATTCTTTTCACTACGTCACTGTTTGTGGATGTTCAAGCTTGTTGGTTGAAGGTTGCTGGATGTTTTACTGACTAATAAGCTTTATGGCACTCTAAAACTCATCTACCTCATTCCCCCATCAATTTAGAGTGCGCTCCTAATTTTTCGAGTTCACGAAGGAGGGAAGTATTGAAACCATTATCCTTCTAATTACTTACTGTCTAGAAGTGTAGCGTGTAAAATTGAGTTACAGATGTCGGATGTATTTGTTTGGATGCTGTGTGTTTTTCATTCATCACTGGATATTTCCCAATGATACCCTGAAGTCCCTAAAAAAACTAGTATAATCAGTCATTCGACTCACGTACGTGAGCAAATTTTCTGTGCGCTTTACCGTTAAGTCTGCAGTTTCTCTTCCTATCGGAACAGATGTATGTATTTGAAACGCTGAGTTCCCTTTAACCACTTCTTCGGAGCAGAAAAAAACATATATTACGATATGTTAACATTTCATTTACTCGTCTATGGAAAACATAAAAAGTGCCAGTTATATACATCAAACAGATAAGAACAAACAGGGACTAGATACGTCTACAAACACAGTAAGTATTAGGTAATTACGAACATAGCAACCTGTGGTTGAAGTAACCTATCGGGTTGCCATGGTCGTGATTACATAATACTTGGTGTGCTTGTAGACATGTATAGTCCATATTTGTCCTTATCTATATGATGTAGATAACTGGCATGTTTTACGATTGCCACTGATGAGAGTAAACGAAATGTTAGCATATTTTCTTTCTGCTCTGATGAAGATATGTGTATCGTGGACCGACGGAAATCCTCGCCTCATAGCCATTCACAACAGTTACCTGTTACCTTATTCTACTTCGGTATTTAGTGGTAAAGAATTTGTTTGCTTTCTGGTTTGTATCCCCAAAAACTACCATCGATATGTTATGTAGCGTTACTGCATAATGGAACACGTGCTACTAGTGTTGTGATCCGATAACGCGGATGGTACAGAAGTTATTTATTCGAAAAAGCAGCACATGGCTTAAGCGGTTAGACAGGACCACAAGGAAAAACACTCATTTGCATACATTACTCGGCTCAGACTGTCTCGGTTGCCACAGAGGTCAGATGTAGCAAAGGCCCTTTTGGGCGATGCTGCACTGCGATATTTCTTCCTGTATATTTTCCTGCGACTACTTCGATGTCAAAATATATGCTCTGGTCCTACTACTGCATAGTAGTCGTGTGAGCAGTATAATACGTTAGCTCATCCTCACTACACTAGCTCTGCACAAGTCAACGTATCAGCCACACAGCAGCTGACATCTAGCTTTGTGTTCTTCCTAGCTGCTGACATATTTATCAGCGAGAATTTCAGCTCAAAAGTGTGGCTTTTGATCGACAGCTTAACATTTATACCGTTTCCATTTCAAGATATCGCGATATCATTTCAAAGATGTCTGAAGGAGGTTAACTGGGTCCCACAGTCGAACAAGTTCGCACGGCTAATGTGCACATAGGTAGGCTGAAAAACACAGGGACTGGTTGGCTGTTACAAAGTGACAGGAAGCGGTCTCACCAGTCGCGGAGATTGAAGAAAGTTTGTTCATCTGGACCCAGTTACCTGAAACATCGTAAATTGACATCGATATATCTTAAGTTGGGGAGGGTATAGATTCATTGGATTGTAAAATTCGGAGACACAAACTGTTGCCCTCTTAACACAATAGGGTAAAATTTGTGTTCCTTTGTTGTGCTTTGTGATAGTGCAACCGAACCTCGGTAAATGGCATCCCATCCGGTTTCGGGTTGATGGAGCTGTTGAGTAGAACAGACTCCTGCATATTACAGTTTCATCTTGCAAAAATACAAACTAGACTATGTAACTCTATTCACTAGAGTATTATTTGTACGAAATATGAATACCTATATATATATATATATATATATATATATATATATATCCAATGGTATTTGCTAATGTGCAGTATCCCTGGCGACGTGCTTTTTCATTGGTATAGTGTGTTTACTGATGCTAGCCCTCACCTCCATATTTGATGACTAGTTTCATCTTTCCTAGGTCGTTCTGTCATTGTGGTGTGGCAGTTGCTACGGCTGTAAATCAAACACGCAACCGTTGTATCGTAGACTAAAGCATTTCCACTCATCTGATCAGTGCTTAACATCAGCAAGCCTGAACGTAGATCACAGGTTGCAACTTCTAACTTCCTACTGTTGTGCGATGCGTCGTATTAAAGCAGAAACGGTTCCTGGTAAAATGTGTCCTTGAAGCCATATATGATGAAAGAACAAAAATGATCACTAATCAGGCTGTTTCAGTGACACCTGTTCCGAGTTATTTTGATTTGACTATCATTCACATATGATTGCAAGTTGCGCTTTCGGTCGTCTTTTTAGTCAGTCCCTCACGAAAAGAAGCACCAAACTTGAGTTTCCCTTCTTTTAGATTTCGGTGGTAGATCAGACTTCCTTGCGACGGTCGAACTCGGAAATTCTACCCACGTTCTCAACATCACCTAGTTGTCATATCTGAACACTCAATCACAGTCACATTTAAAGCCATGGTCGTGACAAGAATGTGTACAGCTGATAATTTGCTAACAAGAGTAAAGTTCGATATTGGGACATTTTTTCAAAGTGGGCTGACCGAAAATGTTAACTGATTACGGAATCTGTGATCATAAGTGGATTGTGTTCAAGGTGAAATCAGCCAGAGTTGCAAGCGCCTGTCGGTTTGTTTTGCGGTAGATTGTCTGTCCATCCCGATGAAAGGATAGCTTGTTAGCAGCCAGCTGCCAACGATGGATTACTGGCGACTATGAGCACAAATCCGCCCACCTACTTCATGTACTTTTGATTTGACTGTTCAGTTTTTTTTTAAACCTTAAAGAAACAAGCATATGTTAGTTTGTGGCTTGCTGATGTACCCTGCATCCTAACAGACCAAGTCTACTTTGTGTTTTTGTTTTACACTACAATAGAGGCTGAAATTAAGGGAGCTGTCGTCACGTTTCATCACGCTTATTCTCAAACTGACACCCGTTGGCCTTTGTAGACAGTGCTCACAGGACCAATCGTTTAGTGAATAAAGCGTGGTTCTTAACACTAGGGTTTCCAGTTCGAATATTGTTGAGACTATAGCTACTTGTTGATTGCAGCTGGTCACGATATTATTAGATATTAGATGGCCTACCGGTGGGCGCTGGTTAGACACGTAGCTGTTTTTGAAAGGTAGCAGGAGACTGGTTGATGTAGGGTAAGCATCACTTAATCATTTGCAATTTCCGCATTCACATAGACTTTTCATCCAGCTCCTTTCAAAAAGAAGCACTACACTCAACACATTGCCTTATTAAGGAGGGGCCAGAGTTGACCTCCTGGCCGTGACAAGAACAGGCACCATTGGCAAGCTTTGACGAGAGTAAAATTCGGGTCTAGTGCTTTCTTACTGAAGAGACTGACTGAAAAATCACCGTGAATGAGAGGGATACAAGGGATGGTGTGTAGTGTTCAATTCGTATACAACCAAACCCTCTGCTGCTTGCCAGTGCTGAAGGTGACGATCAACAAGTCTACTAATTTCTGTGATTTCAACTTGGAGGCAAGTCCTAGTCGTGGGGTCGTTGGATGCAATTAACATGACATACACTGCACCTTCTATCAAGGCAGTCGGGCAATCTGAGCACCACTTATATGCGAATGTGACTGAGCATTTGTATATAATAAGTCATTCTTGCCTAATGCGGAAACATTGGCACAATAATGAACGCGTTTGCCTCAAGAAAGCGTGTCCGAGGTCCAACTCTCGGTCGTGATAAGGACGTGCAATACTGACGTGCCTTAATGAGACCGAAACTCGAGTATATGGCTTCTCTACGAAAGCATCTAATTGAACCTTCTGTGCGAACACGAAAGCTGCAATCATTTATGAGTGATGTTCAGTTTATGATAAACAATGTGTAGAGAATAGTCAAAGTGGGTTGACTTACCCGTTCTGTTTTAAAATAGTATTTCCTCGATGTACACTCGACTAGGAAGGTCCGCAACACAAGTTTGCCGGATGAATCCGGTGACGTCCTGCTGGATCATTAAAAGTGTATACTGCAATGCATTCTAAAGTCAACCATATCTGTATCACAAAATTAAAAACGCTGAAAATACGCACAATCCTGCCAGAGTTTACTACCGTGGCTGTGGCAAACTGATGATCAATTCATGTTCCGTATACGCACTGGGCTAAGCTTCGTAACTGAAGTTTGCGGGTAACGTAAATAATTTGAAATACTTCTTTGGCGGTCATTCAGTGTTTTGCATTAAACCCACCTCAGAATTAGTTCTATCATTTGGTAATGTAATTGTCTCCACTATGCCTTGGTAAGTAATCGTGCATCCACATCCAACTTGGTATACAACATTTGATTTGACTTGATTTGGCAGTGCATTTATAATCGAGAGCTTTAGGATCCGAGTTGTATTGAGGGTCACGATAGTGTCCATCTTCCTGTGATTTTGTGCGTGGGTTTATTGTTTCATCCATTGGTAAACAATTTGATTTTCCTAAATAGATAGAGTAAACTGCCGTGTGCTCTTGTGCAGATGCTACGAAATGTTCTTAGATAAACACCGGGTCATGCTAACGAATGTTATTAGTTCCCCTCGATAATCTTTGTTCATTTTATTTTCTGAACACATCGAATGGAAAGAAGTGTTACACTGCTTGTTTTACTCTGTAGGTACACTCCACGTTGGCGACGAGCTTCGCGAAATCAACGGTACACCTGTCGCAGGACGTTCTGTGGAACAGTTACAACGCATACTGGTAATTCACGTGTGTTCTTGCCTATCAGTTAAATCACTTCTCTATTCCAGATGTTGCTATGTTGACTTAATCATGTCCGAAAACTCACGCGTGGGAATGAACTAAACTAATATTGATCCATTATAAGTCTAACCTTGCTAGGTTTATGAAAACCTTTGACAAGTTTCGCACAATTGCATTAGTTATCGTCCTGCTCAACTTTTACACTGTTGCTCATCTAAGACCGGTCTCTCTCGTCTGCGCGCATTTGTTAACTTTCATCTTTGGAGAAACTGGCGATATATCACGGTAGTGTACGCATTGTGGTATCTGCATTTATCGTAGCTCCTCACCCATTGGACAATGAATCCTCTCATCAACACTGTGACTTTAATGGTTTCATGCTAAAACAGACGGGTTACGCTTGACATACGAACACATGTTTCATTGTGACGCTCTGATTCAGTGACTGCGATCTTTTGGATTGCAGGATATGGGTAGCATGATGCGAGTGGAGAAACGCGCTACATAATTCACGCTACATAATTCAGTTTCAAATTCGAGATATTAGCGAACAGTTGCTGAAAATATCTCTCATTTCAGAATAAACTTACATCTTCGAAGTTTTAAACTGTCAAGAGATATGAAATCCGCATTCGAAACACTAAATGCGGTTCAAGATACACCTGAAACATTACTAGTTGAGCTGGAATCTATTCTTCATTAACAGTTGAACAACCTTCAACGCCGGATGGATTCATACGTACCACAACCGAAGTGACGGGTGGGTCGGGAATCCGTTTGACTTGAATGTCTCACAAATTAGGAATGATCTCAACGGCAAACATTTGAGCAAAAAATTGGACAAATTTCAGCTGCCTTTTCTTCCAAAGTTTCCTCTTGAAGTAGGCCTTTCTAATCCCCTGACAGTCAGAACTAAGACAGGAACCAAACTTGACCATCACGAAATTACACCCTGTACCCTCGCTTTCGATGCACAACCACCATTTGATAAACCTTTAGGAAAAATCAACCATATACAACCTCGTATAAGGGAAAGATTTTAATTGGCATCTATTTGGTGTTGTTTTTCCGCAGCCATTTTTTTTAAAGATTGCTTTTGTATTAAGTTCCTTGAACCGATGGGTGAAACTTGGTCAACAATTCGACCGCGAGTTTGGGATACAGTACTTTAGCTGTTCTGGTCAAAACGGCACGGAAACGAATTGTCAAAATTGTTATTATTATGACTATTACTACACATATCAGCCAACCTAGGCTAGTCTAATATTCGCCTAACCTGCTTGCAGAGTGAGAGTTTGTTTATATACGGGTTTGTGCGTGAGCCTGAGCACAGTCGGTGAAGACTGAATGTCAGGGCAGTTTCGCTGTGATGTTGGAACTCAGATTATCGGAGTTATGGCAGCAAACATAACCGTAACCTCTCTGAACAGAACTAAACCGAATCACCCTGAGGCTAAATGAGACTGTTAACTACAGGAGGAACAATTCTGGCAAATCTTCATGTAACAAGAGCATACTTTACTGCTTTCTACTTTACACTAAATTCGCTTACGTTAAGTCAAGTCAGCATTCAATTTTCTTAACTGTAACCTATGTCTCACACGATGTATTGTTGCCTCATGACATCTTATTTGAATGAGATACACTTCATTTTTAGACAGGATCTTTCTGCGATAGTTGAAGTTCTTACCAGGATCCCAAAAATTCTTATCCAGCAATGGTACCACAATATTGTTGCATGTTTCTATCACTGGTTGAATTTGACTCTAATGATCACGGTGCACGCTGCCCTTAATTGATCATGCAAGCAGACCTCTTTTTACGTTTTTTCCACTTGTTTTACCGTTAGTATGCTCCACTTGACAACCTGGTCTTTCAGAACTGCCTTCTTATCGTGTTATCCGTCTGTATATTCCACTCACCGGGTAGGTAATCGCGTTGTTAATTTTGAACTGAGCGGGTAATTTGAACCATAACACGGACTCTTCACTGGTTGGATTTCTTTTAGGCACATTGCTTAAGCCCCACTGCTCATGTTTTCAAATAGATCGATGTACCATGCCACTGATCATCAGACCTGAATTCAGAACCTTTTTGCCTTATCATAATTATTCTGTTTCTTTCGCGAACGGCGAACTCATCGGTAATCCTGATCTGGTTACATTCAATTCTATAAGCGATCTCGATTGGTTCAATGAATCTTTACAGACGAGACCGGAATGGATCAGTATTATTTGTGCCAGTCGACTGTACTATTTTCTGCCCTTGTTTTTAAGCTGATAGGTCTGTAATACTTCTAGGCATTTGAAGATCCTATCACTTGACGCAACCATTGAGTATCAGAGCATGTCGCGTCCGTTTAGTTTAATATGCAAGGCTGTGCTCTGGTATCTTGTGTTTATTTGTTTGTGAAGCTGATAATTGCTGGTACATGTTCCAATAATTCATTCTTAGGATTAGTACTGGCAAAAACAGTCATATTAAAACAGTTCATTTCCTTCAGAAGTTTAAACAAAACAGTCAGAAAACGAAAACTGGTAGATGAAAGCATTTGGTATTGACTCGTCAGTACCAAATTTACAATAACATGAAACAGTTGTTTTATATCGAACAGATAGGGGGTAGGTTGGATAGTCATATTAACCTGAACTGAAGCCACTAATATGGCCATAAGTATTCATTGCAGTTGTTCCAAAGTTTTCGAAAGGAAATTAATTTACTAACTTCTTGCGTACCTTCTTTACTGGAACCCTGTGACGTGTTAATCGGGGGCACATCGTTAACAAGTTTACTTTTCATGTCTCCTTTTGTCGTTCTGTCCAGCGCGAGGCACGAGGCAGTGTTAGTTTGAAAATAGTCCCCAGCTATCGAACCAACCCGGTTCAGTGTGAGGTGAGTTTAACGCGCGGTTGTCGTTCCCCATCTGTTACACCTCATTTGTGATCGTTCCTTCCTAAACGCCATGCTCATTCCTCTTCTCTATTAGATTTATGTACGAACCATGTTTGATTACAACCCAGAAGAGGACGATTTGATTCCATGTCCACAAGCTGGTGTCCAGTTTCATGTTGGAGACGTACTCCAAATAATCAGCAAAGATGACCATAACTGGTGGCAAGTGAGTATTTATTTTTCTGGTTGTTGTACCTGGTCAAGATAACGTCCATTACGTCATCAGGTTGCACCTAGCCATAGACATGAGAACGTGTAACCTGTGCTTTTGATTAACGTTTCCAGACTGTCGTTCACACGAATTAGTTTTTCGTGCCTATTTGAGCTAATCCTTTTTTTGAGTAAAAAAACAGCAGGCTGCGCGACTTATTGCCTGGTGATTTTTGCTGTATCTCATCAAGTAGGTACTATAGTGTTGGCATTCACGTAGGACAGTCAAACAAGGTTAGTCAAAAGAAATGCACTATCACACAGACACAACCCATACACATACACAACCTACGCGCACACACGAGCTATGAAGTTGTTCATTTATCACGGCAATCTCAGATTGACAAACATGTCCTTCTGTTGACATGGGAGTGGTTGTTATCGGTGAATACCAACAAACTCAGAGAACTGAAGCAATGGTCGATTGCTGATTACGTAGATGATTTTGGAGGAATTAACAGTGATGACCTTATACCTAGTGGTCAACAACTGACTTACGATCGAAGGAGCTACTTGCGTTGTACTGGTGATGCAACATCAGTTGCTGGGGTTTGTTCCTTCTCACGGTCAACCCAAACCCGGATAGGCTTAGCTACTTAATTGCACAACTGTCATTTCGTTCTGTTAACGTATGTAACCTGGCACCCGCAGTGAAACGGGTAAGCACAGTGAGACTCGGCGTACGGTAGTAGTGGCACTTGCATCAAAGGGATTGGTATTCGGCTGGTTGAATATCGCCTCGTGACGGAGACCGCGTAGAACGTTCGATCAACTGCTGCTCGAAGTCGCCGACTTAGTTGTTCCATCACATCATTGTCCTCATTGGCTTGCTATAAGACGACGATCCGATCGGGTATGGTTAACTGTATTGTTGCAGTACGATCAGGCTTTTTGTGTCGCTTACTGAATGCAGGGGATAAGCAGTTGATTGTAACGCTGATTGAATGCCCTGTAGTTCCTTGCTGAAGGTGTCTGAGGTGTATATTTTCGTAGTATGACGAAAGAAGTACAAACCAAAGCAAGTTTATATGAAATTGGCGTATGGCTGCTGAAGTTCACATACTCACCAATCCATGTGGTATTTTTGTAAACAGATCTTTCGATTATGCTGTCCGATCGTCGCGTTGAGATTATCCAAGAAAGGCATTAGATTGATCAGCCTCTTGTTTTACTGAGAGTGATATGTTTGAAGGAACTGATACGTCGTCGGGTGCAAATCTTCGGTCTTTTCTCTGCTACCCATACGTATCAACGACAGAGCAAATAGCAGTCAGTAGCTGTCCCTCAAGATGTGCAATAAAGATGTTTGCCAAGACAGGACCGAGCAAGCTCCCAGTCGCTGCACTGTCGAGTATTCCATTACCCTTTTCTTGAAACAGAATTTACTGTTCGAAGTATACAGAAGAAACAGTCGTTCTAATCCCGAAGAAGGTAAACTGATTGATAACTGCCTTTCAGTGATTCATTTGACAGTTATTTGCACTGTTTTCTCCTGAGGAATGGAGAATTATTATCTATAGTCGCAAGGTGATGTTCAGTTCGCATAGCAAGTTTACCATCCCAGACGTTTCTTTCACAGTGCACTAATTGTCATAAAGGTTTAGACCTCTGAGCAGGCCATTTTGCTAATCGATGCTGAGCCGAACTGACCGTCGATTGTATCGGTCTCAGTGATATTTCGTGTTTGTGGAGTTTCGGTAGACCGTATAGTTGCAATATCTGAGGTCAGGTGGGCCTCAGGAATTTTTCGACTACTTAGTCACTAAAACGTTCTTCAAAAAGCGTCTTGATATATCTTCGAATTTCGTTCTCAGATGTGTCCGGATTACAACGTTGAAATTTACTTCTACATTTTAGTCACGCAGCCCGTTCGATCAGAGAGTACCACTCTGAAGCCCCTTTTCTGACTGCGTTATTACCAATTGTTCATTTGACTGTAACGTTCTCAGCGTTGCAACGTGATCATCAGATAGCATGGATTTCTGATGCGTAGGGCTGATGCCTTGTTTATGTTCCAGGTCTACCGATTTGGCTTTGAACCATCGATGACTGTCTTCCGTTGTAGGCATCTAACTGCAGAACTGATCATACGTCTCAAATTGAGCTAGTCAGTCGGCGTTGTTGATTCCCTTCAGTAATGTACAGAAATAGAGATCGTATGCCAGAGCTCCGAGCAGCAAACAGATTAACGAACTTCGCCAGAAAACAGATCGTACATTCCACGGTTTTTGACTTCTGTTTAGAAATATGAATATTGCCAATTAAGTGGGAGCCGATCGAACAGAAAATGGGCTTTCTGGAACAGTTGCGAAGCCAGTTTGGTAAGTATTTCCAAGTCCCCTTCGATAGCTGCCTTGTTGTTCTCCTAACGTAACCGGCTTGACAGCAACTGGTTAGAGGTTAGATACACAAGGACGAAGAAAACTTGAGGAAACTATCCTCGAGACGTGATACCAGTGCCGAGCAGGTGTCGAACGATACTGTCAGTCTTGCTGCAGGGTACGCACTCTCGATCACGTTTGAAAGTCTGCGGTTAATTATTTCATCGTTACCATAATCCTGGTACGATTGACAGATAAAAATAGACTTGTTCTCCGCTGTGAAAAGATGAGTTAATCAGCCCCCGCTTGTGACTGCTCTCGGGACGCTCTATGAGGTGGTTCAAACAATACGTACAGACAAGTAAAAAACAAGTTGCTGTGTAGTCTGAATTCAATGAAATCACATGCTGAGTTTCAAACTGAACCAGAACGGTATGTTCACAACTACTCCTCTGTAACGCTGAGCCGCACTGTGTTAGGATCGTTATCACTAGGCCCAAACTTTTGCCATCCAAAGTCCAAATGTAACCGTTTGGACATCGAGGTTCAGTTTGAAAGCTTACAGGCGCAATCGACTGAACTCATTCCGTCGTCAGAATTTATTGCTGAATGCTGTAAGTCCACTATTGTGAACGCTGGCTACACTCATGTGAATAGCATGGTACCGAACTGCAGTTTATTGAAGCGGGAACACTTATGCGCTGTAAGGCAGTTGCAAAACAACCAGAAAATTTGAGTCAGGAAGTCTGACGGAGGACGGGGGTTGGGTTTACATCATAAAACTAACTAAGCTACTACACTGTCGTCGATTCTATCAGATAACTCAGAGTTTCAAAACTGGAAAGGGTAAAGATAAAACAACGGCAATGGAGGAAAGTTTATCCAAATTATTTCGCCAAGTGAAACAAACAGATGTTATCGATGCTCAGAAGTTCAAGCGTATCTGACCTACAGAAACGATCACTCTACGTTTGTACGGTCTTCCCATAGTTCATAAGGACGGAGTACCCTTGAGACCGATCCTGGACATCTACGATTGTTGGGGAGATATCAGCGAGGATAGCAGAAGCACGAGTTGCTTTTGTCATCGTGCGTCATCCGTGGCATCCAAAAGACGTTCAGTTGTCGCTGAAAGGAAGAGTATATAATGTATGTGTACGTTCTATTTTGCTTTATGGTTCGGAAATCTGGCCTGTTCGCAACGAAGGTGTCAACAGATTTGTTATGTTTGGTAATCGTTGTCTCCGCCAATTAGCCAGTATTAAGTGGACTGATAGTGTCTGCAATACGGCCGTTCACTGGCGCGTATTCCGGAACGCTCGGAATGGGCGGTCGATTGGTCAACTTATCGCGTAGCACTGCCTGTGATGTTTGGGCCAGGTACCCCGTATGTCATCTGATCGTTTACGGTACCGGGCATTATATACTGAGATCACTAACAGTTGGATATGGCCGCATGGTGATCAATCAAAAACGTGATCACGAAATATGAAGACCCTGACTGTTCCATTGAGTAAAGTGTGTAGATGTCAGCTTTCTGGCTAATGTTCTCGTGATCCCTCAAATAGCTGGTTAGAAACGTTACCCGAGATGACGCTGTACCGCAGTTGGTGGCTTACGTGCAATGATAACATTTTCTTCGCTTAGTACTTCATTATTTTTAACTCTCTTAGTGATGTTTTCTTCTAGGGTATCCCTTGTCGCTGTTGAGGTGAGCGGCGACCCTAGCCAAAGTACCTTCTAGTCAGGATGATGGCTAATATGATGTTGATAATGATGACCATGTCCTGGCACAGTGGCTAGTGGAGATATTAGGAGCGATCATTTCACGACTGACATCCTCGGCTTTGTAGACTCAATCGACTCGGTGAATATCGACAACTTGTGCTTGGATGTGACCTTTCTATTCACCAATACAAGAAACCATTAATTATCCCTACACGGCTGTCGAGAACAATGCGGGAATTCCAAGGAAAAATTGAAGGAACTAACAATGTTAAATTTAATGAACAGTTAAGCAGAAAGGTGAAGAAGCATTGGATTTAACTCTGAGTCTGCTACTTGCAGATATATTTGTGGTCAAACTAGAGACCACTAAACTGTAAGGAAGCTCTGCAAGTGCTAACTGGACGACATTTTTTGTCTCATCCCAAATGATTACGACCCCCAGACCATATTAATCGAATTTACCAAAGTGCACCGCAATATACAGTTCGCCGTCAAGGTAGAACATCATAGCAGATTCTCATTCATTAACGTCGTGTTGCTTCGTCGATCGGATGGAGCACTTCAAAGATCAATCCGTGGGAAAAAGACGTGGACGGGTCAATACACACATTTTCACGGTTTCGTCACGCTGAAATACTAGAGAAATTTAGTGCGTTATCTGGTGAACAAGGCGCAAAAGATCTGCATATCGGCCACTCTCCTGAGGAAGGTAGGGTATATTTGAGAAATTGTCATCGAATATGGATACTCCGAGAGATTCATAGATAAAAGTTTCCATTTCGGTAGTGAAGGATTGGTGAACACCTCCCGAAATGGCTTCGCAACGGTCGAAAGAGCCACTTCTAGTGCGATCAGCTCCTACGTAATTGACACTGGCCATCAAATAAGTCCGGTTGAAGCGTCCCGCTAAATTTGAACAGGCGTGTAAGTACAGGCCGTCAGCTGATCAAAAAGAGGAATAAAATGGATCATCATCATCATCATCATCATAACAGCCATGATTGCGCTATCAGCGCGATTATTACATGTTGAACCCTTTAGGATTCATTATAAGCAGTTGGCAGTTAACGATTGTAACGAGGCGTAAATCTTGTAGAAGCAACAATGCCCAAACGAACCTTAAACACAAGGTTTGGACTGAAAGTAAATAAGCATTGGTTCCGTTTAGCACATGTAACAACGAGTTGTGCATCGTTTCGTTTAGCCGTGTTTAATACAATAGATAGTAAACTAACTAAAACAACGGTGTACATTTCACGCGCGAAGGTTACTGCTCACCAAGCAACCCGTGATGAGGAATGAAAAACATGAGAGCAGTGAGATGAATCTTGTCTAGGCTGTCGATCTCTTGGATCCCGTGGTGGATTCCATTATGACGCATAAGATCGGGTGGGTAGCTGACTCGTAATGTGACATTTCTGAGCTCCTGGTGTGGCTTCCTAGGTGAGCTGACAGAATGCTTGTCGCATCTAAGCATGTTATTTCTGTCGTTGATTCGAAACCCACTGTTATTTAGATTATTCCCAGTTAGGTCTCTTCCGCACGGTAGCAACTAACGAAAAACAAGGATGCTGAAGATCAAAGTCACGTAATCATTTACCGGTACAGTCTACTTTCAAGGTATGAGTTTGCATATGCGTCACGTGAGCTTAACAGATCAATGATAACAGCTGAACAGAATATATCAGTACGAAGTGACTGCAATTCATTAAGACTAACGACATCCGTGTCATTCTCGTTGGTTGTTTCACTTTTGGCCAGATATTCCCCGTGAAACATGGTTAGTACGATACCGATGCTACTTTCAGCCACGTGGCATTAAAGACGGTTGGTCACCATAGCGGTTCTTATATTTTTCTGAAAATCTATTTTATGCCGCTGGTTTGAGCGTCATGTTATCCGGTGTATTCACTATGTTTCAGGCTAGGTTATGGGGTGCTGACTATCACTCACCCGCTGGACTTGTTCCTAGCCCGGAGTTACATGAATGGCGTATGGCAAACAGACCAGTAGAGAGCAGTCATCGATGCGGTGGCGGTGATTCAGTCGTTCATTGTGGTTCATGGTTCAGCCGCAAGAAACAGAAAGTTCGTGACAAATATCGAATGAAGCATTCTGCTATTTATGATCAATTGGATTTAGTCACTTACGAAGAAGTTGTTCGCCTGCCGCAGTTTCGTCGCCGTACACTTGTGCTGTTAGGAGCTCATGGAGTTGGACGTCGACACATCAAAAATTACCTCATTCAGTCGGCTCCAGATCGGTTTGCCTATCCTGTCCCACGTACGTTTTCCTTCCTCTTCTATTCAGCCAATGAGCTGAGCGTACTCTGTACTGCTGGTAGCTATTTAAACACAGGTTATTATTTTGATAAAATTGAATCACTGGAAAAAAAATCTGACTGCCGGTATTTTTGATGTATGATTAAATTTTAACTGAGAAGGGTTCTGTACTCATTTTTTGCATTAACTGAACCACAACTATTCTGGGAACAACGTCATAGAAAACCTGATTGGAGTATGAAGTAGTTACCGGATAGGAACCGGCAGTATTTTGTTTTAAAATTACCCCAGTTATTTTTAATTTAAAAACACTCATGTTTACTGGATGCACCCTCTTTCGTAATGAAGCATCAGATTTGTTTCTCTTTCCGATTAGGTTTAATCAGCAACAGTATAGTTGTAACGATGATATTTCTAAACTTCTACCCACGTTCTCTTGTAGCAACTATTGGCTAGTGCCCCACTAAACTAACCGTACACGTGTTATATCTAAACAGTCAGACACATTCGTTTGTGAATCTTGAGAAAGAAATTATAAGAATGAACATGAATGAACATTCACTTCATCAACTTACGAAGATAATGCAATTTTTGTCCAAAAACATTTGTTCAATAAGTTCAACCCACGGAAAAGTTCAAAGATTTTTAACACAAAGGGTTTCACATACACAGTATCGATTTTTCAATTTCGAACTTTAGTTTAACGATAGCTTCAAGACGAAGCATCAGACAGTGAAGCAGTAACTACCTGAGTATTATTCATTGGGTTAAATCGGGCGTGAATAAGAACCAATAACCAGCAATTAACAGACATCCTGAGCATAGGAGTTTTGAAATGCACGTTACGACTCATCTAGTTTCAGGACTTGCTTTTATCTTTTGAGTTTTTTGTTCAGTAAAAGGTTGCTAAAATTTTGAGGTGTGGACTTTAAGTCATTTTGAGCAACTATCAAAGGTATAATGATTCCACGAATATGATAGGTTTTGGTTATTCTACAGGATCGGTCAACCCCCTTTTGCCGTACTCAGATGAAACTCAGCCCGCAACCATATGGAGCAGTCTCCTGCTGCCGTGTCTGCATTCCCAGCTCCGTGGAGTAGATCAGTGTCTCTCGATCATCCTTTATCGCTGAATGTAAAGAATAGTCTTAACTACAAATATACCCACTATGACTCGGTTTATGCAGGTGTAGCACGCCCAGTACCCCGAAGCACCTTACATATGATCGGAAATTGGAGATCGGAGATTGGAGCTGAAAAAAAGCATCGGTTGCGCTGATAAAATAAGTTACCCTAGAAAGTCTTTTGAAGGAGCGTTATAATGGGCTGCCTCCCTTAGCAAATGGGCTAACTTTTCACGCAGGCTGAAACCGGCGAACAGTTTGTGGTTGGCTTGCGAACGAGTAAGCTATCGTCATAACCCCCGACGGGGTTGAGAAAGGATGTTGCAAGTGGCTGGTTCTAGTAACCACCAACAAAGTGATGGGCATGTGTTTTGACCTTGTTGGGTCTCACCGGCAACGAAAAATCGACTCCATACCCCGTGAACTTGCTTCCGGTTGTAGTCCAAACACTTGTACACTGAACCAGAAAGCCATAACCTCGTGTACTGACCCTCTCGATAAACTACTGAATCAATGTTGCTATGACTCCCTCTTCCTCTCTACGGCAAGTCGAGTCTGTATTGATTTTACCGCTGTGTTGTCTTTCTGTGATCTGGGCTAGGACTTGACAATAGCTTGAGCATGGTATTAGTTCGCGCTTCTACGCACTTCCAGACTCCTGTAGTAGCTCACATTTCGCCTACGTTAAGTACACTCTAATGCGTAACGACTTCACCTGATCTGATGAAGCCTGTGAGTCAGCACCGGAACATAACCAATTTGCTAAATTACTGATTGCTAGTTTCTACCCGTAAAGTCTCACTAAATTACTGCTTTCCCCATTTTTAGGTTTAGTTTATTGTAACATTCTTAGCCGCATGTGTAACACAATTGGGATGTTTGATTACCCACAATATGTTGAGTATTTTTTTTGGTTAGGCTCCCCTAGGGACGTGGGAATTACCTTCTTCGTAGCTGGACGTAGTATGGAGGACTCTCAAGTTCTTTTTTCCCAGCTGTTCCAGACCCCCGCTGCAAGATAGGATTCGCTCAGTCATCCGGGAGTACGCAGGCAGTAACGGCAGCAGAACTTGTTACTTAACACGAAATTTGCATGTTTTCAATAGTTTATTTGAACCAAACGCCGGCCTATTCCAACAAATAGCTTACTTCCCACTGCTATTTCCAGACACGACTCGAGCACCGCGAAAGGATGAACTCAGTGGCAAAAACTACTATTTTGTGACTCATGAAGAAATGATGCGAGATATAGCAAACAACGAGTATTTGGAATACGGAACCCATGAAGATGCAATGTATGGAACGAAGTTAGACACGATTCGTCAAATTCATGCAGCCGGTCTGATAGCTATTCTGGATGTAGAGCCGCAGGCTCTGAAGGTTCTTCGGACTGCGGAATTCGCCCCATGTGTTGTGTTCATCGCGGCTCCCGCTCTTCAGGATATGACTTCCGATCAACACAACTCTGCCGTAAGTACATTAAATTTGTTAGCTTTCGTGATCAAATTCAGGTTCAGTGAAGGCGAACAAATTTTGCTGTTTTATTTTTACCTACCAGAAACTCTAGAATGATGAATAACTAATGTCTTCAGATCCTGTGTGCTGCACAGACCTAAAAAAAATTCATTTTCACCACCATAACTGGTCACATGCAGGCCGTTAGGATTCGTTTGCGGTCCTTGTTCACTAGTTTCCGTAAGTTCTTGAGTTTCAAATTTAGATAATTTATTCGTCACTGACCTCAATTTCATTCCATATCGGAACGGTCATTTCACTGACGTTCTGTGTATAATCCGCCAACAATCGTTCGAGGATGATCACAGATAGTAAACTCATCCTGACAACCCGCATCATTTCACATCGATAATATTCATCATCATCATCGTCATAACAATCATGAGCCTGACCAAAATGTACTGTGACTCGGGCCGCCGCTCACCTCAACAGTGACGTGGAATATCCTGGAAGAAAACGTTACTAAGAAGGTTGAAAATTATCAAAAGAAGACTATGCAAAAGAACCAGAAATGGTATGGATACAGGTACGCCATTGACTGCGACACACCGGCATCTCGGATAGCGTCTCTACCCAGCGGTTTGAGTGATCACGAGCACCCCATCCAGGAAGGCAATACCTATCCCCTTTGCTCAATGCAGCAGTCAAGGTCTTCATATTTCGTGACCACGTTGTTGTTTGACCACCACGCGGTTTTACCCAACTGAGTTGCTGTTCTGTTGTGTTGAACTGCTACTGGGGAACTGCATTGCACGATGTAACTTTGTCACCAGCCTCAAAATTGGTTTTATTTCCTGGTCGAGAACAAACATGGCATATAGTTGACGTTCACTGGTTCATCTTTTATGGTGTTATTTTGCTGATGTCACTGACGAGTGACACTATAATCTTATAATTCATAGAACTAAAAATTCTGAAATTTACTACCTTCTACAGTTTGATCTCCCATACGCTGCTTACTCTGTAATTTTTACCAAGTAGTAATAGAATATCAAAACTCAACGACACTTCTTATGGATTTACGCTCTAGCCGCCTGGAAAATTTTACTACAGCAGCTTGCCTCTTGGATGTTTTGCTGAACCCCGTTATGTAATGAGACGGGCGGGTAATCGAGTCCAAACTTGAGGATTATGGGCTTCCATCGGTGTTCGATACCGTTTTTGGCATATAGTTTCCATACCTGGCTGCTGTCTATTTGATTCACAGATCTTCACTCATGGTTTGTAGTGGAATTGATGAAGTAAATCATTAACTCAACATTACTGACCTTATCTGGTACACACAGCATGCATAACTAGATTGAAAGTGACTGCGTGTTGCAAAAGCTTGCGATATATTTCCTGTTGACATTTCCACCGTGTGTGTGTTGGAATTATTTTCATTGCCCTCTTTCTCTACCTGCAGGATGACAGTTTGGAACGCTTAGCTCGCGAAAGCCAATTGCTACAACAACACTATGGTCATTATTTTGATCTTAAAATAGTGAACAACGATATAGAAGATACGATTCAACAATTAAAACGGGCGATCGACGAATTTCAAACAAATCCCCAGTGGATTCCTGTCACTTGGGTCTATTGAGTGGGGCATTCAACTACATGGTAGATTTCCTTAATTTAAAGGCCCTGCCACGGTGCTAGTCACGTTCGAATGTACTTCGATTTTTTTTGCATTACTCATGTTTGCTAGTCTCTCTGTGTGGATTGTGATATTCAACTATCTAATTGCATGTTTACGAGACGATTTATTCCATCGTTATGTACAGTTAATGGTTGCATTTTACTGACTTTATCCGTCATTTTTTCAACGATTAAGTTCATTGTGGATGTTCGTCACATTCGATAGTATACCCCTTTATCTACGATAAACTGTATGTTTTCTTATCCATTCGATCAAAACCTTGAGTTTTGATTAGTGTAACACATTTCCACTCTTTAGGTCATTCAGTAATAATCTTCGAATATCAATGCGTGACTAACTGTACATCTCAATCGCTTGTATCTTTTCGTTTTCTTTTTCAACAGGACTTCCGTTTCCATACAGTTTATTAGGCAGCGAATAAAGCTTGCAGACAACTTGACTTCTTCGTGCCTATACAGATCAAGAATTCTGATTATGACAAAACCTTTTCAGATTTTGCCATTGGCCACAGGTATGAACCACTAATGTATATGACGATGGTGATGAATTCTATCGATACGTGCTAGCAGTTGCTAATCACGTAATCAATATCGAATTTCGAGTGACGCGAATTATACAATCGTTTTTTATGTGCACTCGTTTTAATCGAGCACAACGTGATAATATTGAAGAATAAGAACGGTCACTTTGCAGACTAGACTGTCTGTTTATTTGATTGAAATATGCTTCAGATCCAGCAACGGTAGTCAGCGCTAATGCCGATCGGGCAAATGACAAGAATCCATCGAAGAGTTGCGCTTCGATTGGATTGAAGACTGGTTGAAAAACCGAGTGGTCCAATCTAATGGGTACTATCGTTCGTGTCAAACAAGTGATACAAGCAGCGTTAACCAGTCAAACGTCAGACCAGAATGGTGCCCTTAAAATGTTACTCTCACTGTACAACGTTTTAGACAACTGAAAAGAATGCAGCGTGGACCATATCAGAGACGCTTAAAGTAAGCGAACGCGAGCGTCCTTGGGAACAAACGCTGTTGTTATTTTGCTAATCTCATGTGGTATCCGTTCTCTAGGATCGTTACAAAATATTGCTTTGTTGCACAGATCTTAACTTCTATTTACTGATTTACATGTTTATCTGTCTAAGTTTTGAAATATAAACGAAGGTTCTTTAGGACCTGGTTCATACACGATTGTCTGGAGTATCCTACGTTTTTACTTGAATGTCTTTTCGGGAAGTGCCTGTCAACCCAATCTTAATACATCTTGCAATCTCCTTCTCCTGCATTAAAACATAATAACGATTTCATAACTAGTTATATTTATCGTTTTTTTTACTCTGATTGAATTAGCATTTTCACAACTAGAGTGGACTTTTATACAAATAAGGTTTCCTACTTACATTCGTGTTGAAATCGGTTCAGTTGTCATCTCTTCCGGGTTAAAAGTATTGCGACATTTGAACTTATTTTTCCTTCAAATCTGAGGTAGTCTAATTGTCTCAAGTATCTATCTGCTGAAATCAGTTCGCTTCCTTCTATCGAAGTAGGGGAAGCAATTATTGTTAACGGTATTTTGAGAACGGCGGAGATACTTTCACATTTATTTACTCAATTGAGAAGTAAAATTGGCCGTGTTTATTCTGGGTATTTAAACATTGCTAACGGTTGTGCTTTTAGCTCTCATGTTGGATGTCACGAGACTATGCCTTGACACGATGTGACGGCTTGCGCATCTCGATGACCTATTAGACTGAACTGAACAGTGTGGCTACCACACCGACAAAGTCACTCATGCCAGGCAAGCCAGCAGGTAAAGGTCGGATAAATCACAGTTTCCTGGTCCTCCAGATTTGAGGTTGGAAAAACGTTGATATCTTTTTCCAGATGAAGCACCAGTTATTGTACATTGTCACCTACCCACTGCCTTGCGGTATAGGCTTCTTAGCCGAAGGCTTTGGTTGAGAGTTCCCATCGTTCTCCTGTCTAGGTCTGGGCGCCCTGGCAGTATCTCAGCCCACACACAACCATGAATAATCATAACACAAGTAATTCCATACTGCATCGGCCGTCTCGCAGTATAAACCGGGTCGTCCTAACTGGTGCATACGGCAAGGTGGATAGGCGAAAACATGCTACTGCTGACCCCTCCCCCACTGTCCTATCAAATTTAGTTCTCAGGCCCCTCCCAACCTCCATTTCCAATAATTACTCTAAAGGTTCCACAACAGATGTAACTAACCGTGATAACACTGAACCGGTAAGTTCCGTCTCTCGCCATTCAGCTTTAGGCTTTCCTTGTCCCTTGTTTAGACCCAGAATGCGAATTAATATGGTTGCTTTCAACGTTCGCACTCTAAAACAGCTAGGTCAACGGGCGACTCTCGAACGAACATTAAACTCGTTGCCTGTCGATATCTGCTGTATCTCAGAGACTATAATCCAGGATAGTAATCGGTGTAGGAAACTAACAGCACCCGCATTGTCTATCCTATACTGGTTTTACACTTCGGGCGACTCCACAGCCGCTGTTACAGGTCAGGCTGGAGTAAGTATAGTCCTCAGCACGACAGATGCAGCCGCATGGATAGATTGAATCCCTGTTAACAGTAGACTTAGTGCTGTCGGTTTGGCAGGTTCCGTTGAGGCCAGTTCTAGACGCAAGACTTTCAGAAATCTATTCATTGTATCTGCTTACGCTCCTACTGACTGTAGTGACGTCGGCGTCAAGGACGCATTTTACTCAGATCTGATCGCTCTCCTTCGGTTGACACGTGGCTCTGATATAGTCGTTCTGGACGGAGATATGAACACCCAAGTCGGTCGCCTTGGTGAAGCCGAGTCTCGTTTAGGTGGCAGGTATGGGATAACATTACATCGCTCGGATAATGGCGGGTGATTGTTGCAGCTGTGCGCTGAGCATAAACTATTTTAGCCAGCACTAGTTTTAGACATCGTGCATGTCATTGCTATACTTGGTGTCCACTTTCTCCGAATCAGGCCGGATATCAGATAAACCACATAGGTGGCGTGGTTCCATTCAGGACTGTCGTTCTTATTGGAGCACGTACTTGGATTCAGATCACGCGTTGATACGCTGTCCTTTTGTTTTTACTTTTCCTGGTCAGTGACCCCACCGACAGCAACAGATGGCTGTTGAGAAATTGGCTTTACCGTCGGTAACGCATAAGTACCAAACCAGCTTTGAAAGCTGTCTTAGTAGTTCCCACTCCGAAGATCCTAATAGCTGCTGGACCCAAATCCCACAGGCCATTCAGAAAGCAGGTACTGTAGCATGCAGCACAGAGGTACGTGAGTTGAGAAAAACCTCAAGTTGTTAGAAACTAGACGGAACATTTCTTCTGGAAGTTCATACAACAAGTCTGGGAGAGGTCCGTAGGAAACTGTAAAGTAGCCTAAGGGCTGATCGTGCGGCTTGGTTGTTGGGTAGAGTTAAGGAAATGGAAACCGCTTTTGCTTCAGGAAACACCGGCAAACTCTTTGGGCCTTATGATGCCACTGATCCCAGGTAACGGTCCGTTAGTGAAGCTATGAGCGAGGCAGATGTCACACTCATCTACAAGAAGTCCAAAAGGTTAGTGCATTGGGCGGAACACTTTATGGCTCAATTTATCTAGCCTCCTGCTTCTACTGTATTACCGCTGCAAACTTGTGAATTAACGCCCTGGACGAAAGTGGTTGAGCGTGCCTAACGTGAGGTCAATGGCGCAGTGGTAAACGCGGTTGCCTTCTCGTGAACAGCGTGTCCGTGGTTCAAGTCCCGGGTGCAGTGGCGATGATATGCACTACTGACGAGTTCTAATGAGAGCGAAACTCGAGTCTAGTGCTTCTTTTCGAAAGATGCCGACTGGAAAGTCTATGAGAATGCGACAGCTGCGATCAATTGTGAGTGATGTTCAACTTGAGATTTAGAACCACCCACTGAGACTGACGTTCGCAATTGCATCTCGGCTCTCAGTCGTAATAAGGCCGCTGGTTCGGGTGATATCGTGCCGGCACTTTTCAAAGAGGGTGGAGTGGTGTTAGTAGAGGTCTTAACTCAGCTGTTTCAGCTCGTGTGGTCGACGGAGACCATCCCCCCCGTGCTGGGGTCACGCGATAATGGTTTCTATATTCAAAAATGTTATCAGGAGTTCTTGTGAAAACCATAAGGGAATTAGCTTGACCCCAGTCATTTCTAGGGTTCTGGCCTCCATTATACTTCGTCGACTCACTGCATTTCGGAAGTTAAACATTGGAGAAGAACAGGCAGGGTTTCGTCCTGGCCGAAAATGTATATATCATATCTTTACCATTCGTCAAATTTTGAAGCACCGTCATGTGTACCGCCGGTCAACAGTTGCCGTATTTCTCGACTATAAAGGTGCGTTCGGTTTGCTGAATCGATTTACACTTTTAGAGTCACTTAAACGCAGGGGCGTACCGACCAAGTATGTGAACATACTGTCGGCGCTTTACTCCCATACTTCAGCCCAGGTTAATATTCATGGTGAACCGTCTGACCGTTTTAGCACCATGAGTGACGTACGTCAGGGATGTCTTCTGGTACCACTTTTGTTTAATTTTGTGATGGAGGAATTAAAAGAGGACTGTCTGTTGCAGTCACAAGATGTCAGCGTGGAGCTCCTACCTGGTGGAAGGCTGACTGATCTTGATTATACTGACGATAAGGTGTTTCTGTTTGACAATTTCCGAACAGCACAACCAACACTAGAAGCTATTTCGAGCCTCGCTAATTACTATGGAATGCCGCTTTCCAGCCAAAAAATGCCAAAGGATTCTGCAAGATTGCTGTGATTACGTTGATTTAATGTTGGAGAATGAAGTTATGGAGGTTGTTGACCGGTTTGTCTACCTGGAAAGCTGTGTTAGCGGCGGTGGCTGTGCAGAAAACGAAGCGCGTATCTTTAAGGCCAGGGTATTGTTCAGTAATCTAGGGCAACTACGGCGCCAGACAGGTACCTCTCTGAAGTTTAAGGGTCGCGTATATTAGGCGTTAATAAGGACTGTATTGCTTTACGACAGCGAAACTTGGCTGTTCATGGTAGAAGACCTGAACCGATGTTTGCGTTGGATCGCTCGTGTCGGGTGGCACCAACGGGTTAGCAACGAGGAGGTTTGGAAGCGGGTATTTGACACTGATTGTCGAACGAGTTCTTTTGCTCGGTCCTTGCACTTGCAAAGACTTAGGTCGTTAGGTCATGCACTAAGAATGCCAGCTGGTTGTTTACCACACTGAGCACCGTTTGCCGACGCTGCGGCCGACTGGCGTAAGGTGCGAGGTGGACAAATGATGAACTGGCGTAGACAAAAAAATCGTTCACGGAGGGATTGGCCACCGTAGATCGGTTTCGTCTCCCGGGCTGGGGCCCTCGCGACCCATAGAGTCAGTGGCTTGAGACGTTAAGTGAGATGGCGGCCAGTCGGGTTCAGTGGCGTCAGTATTGTCGATGTTTGATCGAGTTGTCTGTGAAGTGAATGCACTCAATGACGCGGGGCAGTGAAAGCCGTAAGGAAGTTGTTTTGCTGATGACGCCTTACTTTCACTTACAGCTTGGTTGTTTGTTTGCAAGGTGTAGGCACCATGTTGTTGGATGTTTGAATATGATCGAAGCAGTTTTCAGTAGTCGGGTCCTTTCCCGTCCCTTTCTTTTTTCGTTTATCTTCCTACACAGGGATTGCTTTTTCTTCTTCGTGGTTGTGTGGCAGTTAAACATCGGTGTGAACCACTGATGTATTGCTGTCTATGATGATGATGTTAGATGTCAAGAAGTTGCACAGCCAGTTTTGTTGACTAAATTAAATGTAGAAACTTGGGGGGTAATAATCACGATACTAATGTTTAATTAACAGTTGTCGTTGTACACAGTATGTCTGAATTTTCTCTTTGGTAGCTGCACATAATTAACGTGATAATGCTATCGACAATAATAAGCACCTAATTAAAGGTCCGCATCCGGCCACTCACCGCGCTATGAGATGTCACTGTGATTTGCATCTGGTGCACGGAACCCACTTGAGTACAAAAGCAGCCAATTGCGAGCATCAAACAGTACGTCTTGGGTGCGTGAAACCTCAGAACCATAAAAGTCTAACCGACTGAAGCGGGCGTTTATATGCATCATCATCATAGACAGCAATACATCAGTGGTTCACACTGATGCTTAACTGCCATACAACCACACACCTGAAGACGGTTCACGTCTTCTACCCTGAGGGGCCAGGTTTCGCTGCCGTAAAGTAATACGGCCCTCACTGTAGTTTGATATACGCGACCCTTAAGCTTCAAAGAGATACCTTTCTGTCGCCATAAGAGCCTCAGATTAGTAAACATCGCCCTAGCTTTAGAAATACGCACCTCTATTTCATTCCCTACACCTCCGCCGCCGCCGCCGCTGATGCAGCTTCCCAGATATACAAATCGGTCAACAACCTCCATGACTTCGTTACCTAACATTAAATCTACGTAATAACAGCAATCTTGCAGAAGGACTTTGCATTTCGAGGCTGCAAATCTCATTCCAAAGTACTTAGCAGAACGCGAAATTGCGTTCAACGTTGCTTGTGCCGCTTGAAAGTTGTCAAACAGCAACACCTTATCGTCAGCATAATCAAGATCAGTCAGCCTTCCACCAGGTAGAAGGTTTGAGTGACGCAAACAGTCCTCTTTTATTTCGTTCATGACGAAATTAAACAAAAGTGGTGCCAGAAGACAGCCCTGACGTACGTCGCTCATGGTGCTAAAACGGTCAGACGGTTCACCATGAATATTAACCTGGGCTGAAGTATGGGAGTAAAGCGCCGACAGTATGTTCACATACTTGGTCGGTACGCCCCTGCGTTTAAGTGACTCTAAAAGTGTAAATCGATTCAGCAAACCGAACGCACCTTTATAGTCGAGAAATACGGCAACTGTTGACCGGCGGTACACATGACGGTGCTTCAAAATTTGACGAATGGTAAAGATATGATATATACATTTTCGGCCAGGACGAAACCCTGCCTGTTCTTCTCCAATGTTTAACTTCCGAAATGCAGTGAGTCGACGAAGTATAATGGAGGCCAGAACCCTAGAAATGACTGGGGTCAAGCTAATTCCCTTATGGTTTTCACAAGAACTCCTGATAACATTTTTGAATATAGAAACCATTATCGCGTGACCCCAGCACGGGGGGGATGGTCTCCGTCGACCACACGAGCTGAAACAGCTGAGTTAAGACCTCTACTAACACCACTCCACCCTCTTTGAAAAGTGCCGGCACGATATCACCCGAACCAGCGGCCTTATTACGACTGAGAGCCGAGATGCAATTGCGAACGTCAGTCTCAGTGGGTGGTTCTAAATCTACCAACCAGGGCGTTACACCACAAGTTTGTGGAGGCAGCACGGTCGAAGGAGGAGGCCAGGAGGCGTTTATATGCAACATGTGAGAGTTTCATTTGGGTGGTTGCTTTGTGACTGACCCATTCCTTTGCTGATTACAACAGAGCCACAGTGTAAATACCCCGTCCGTAGGTTCCTTTTTGTTCCAAAGCTCGCATCGATTGTTACAAAAACGCATGCTTTCAAGTTTACGAAAATGCCTAGTGGTATATTTGAGCAAGTAATAAAATGCAACAGACACGGTGCAAATAACAATAGGTATGTGAACGTATCCAACGATACGTAAACGTACTTACTTAAGAGCATCCTGTCTAGAAGAAAGCCCTAGAGTTTACTTCGATGATGACGAAAGTGTTGACGCAGGTGTGGATGGTTCGACTCAACCTCATCACAAAATTCGTTTCGATGATAGTTGAGAGGAAAAAGGAAACGGTTGACCTCAATCGGAGTTTGATAGATCGGAAGGCTGGTAATGACGAGTGGCCTAAACTAATTGGTGGGCGATAAACTTTTTGGTGTAGTAAAGAATTTTACTGAATTCTACACATCACCATTACCACTATGAGCTTTCGGATGTACCCAGAAGTATTATGGCCAGGGCTGTTGTTGCTCCCAACAGTGGTCCGCAGAGTGATATAGTAATGAATAGACAAAAGTGTAACAAAACGGACAGGAGAATGAAACTGAAAGACGATGAAGGATAATGAAAAGAGGGTCAACAAGTTTGCGGACACAGGCTCGCCAATGACTGAAACATAATGCCATGGTAAGGAGTGTGTCCAACCATCAATGTGAAAAGTCGCGAATCACTCCACTAGGTGAGCGGAGCTTACCGGCCTTTTCCAGGAAGAAGGTTAGAAGTATTATAGCCCATGGCTAAGTCATCGTCTGGACGACTTGCGACTTCTTCCATTCATCCAAAACCATATTGAAAAATGAGCTTTGCGGTAGACGCTTCACCGGCATACGGAACACGCGGTCAAACCGGCGAAGACTGCATTCCCATTGCTTCGGTTATCGGTCGCAAATCTACACGTTTCCAAAATACGCACCAGCGGACTGTCGCATTGCTCACACAGTCAGCCTATGTGATGCAAGCTAACTAACGGAGACAATAATAATCGAATACCAGGCGTCCAGACGTTCTTTCTGTGTGTGTGTGGACCATGTCTATGATTCTAAGTGTGGTGGATTGTCAGGCTGAAGATGCGAATATTCAAACACTCGGCAGAATACCTCAACGCGGAGGAGAGGCACGTCCACAAACCCTGAATAATCGAATGGCGGACAACAGGGACAATCGTATGAGTCATCGCTCGATCGGATCGGGCTAACGGGTGAGACATAGCAGGCAAAATGGAATGGACAGCCAAATTGGAGGCGCGATTATTCCAATACTCACAGGGATAGCTCCACACGGTCGTGGAGTACGGTCAAAGCCCATAGTGGGTAGATGGGGGACAACAAGAGTGACCGGACGAGTCATTGCTCAACAAAATCGAATCAGCGGACGATGAATAGCAGGCGAAAAACCCCGGGATAGAAGACGTTGATCACATAAACTGAGCAGAAGTGCACACAACGTGAGTGGAAACCGGGGGGTGTTGTGGACTGGAATTGTGATTCAAAAACACGAGCGCGCACGTAGCATAGTAACTAGCGTGTTGGACAATAAAGATTGTCCTTTATTGGACGACTTTTGCTACACAAGGGCAAAACTGAGGGCACACAAACACTAAGCAACAAACGAACGCCACAAGTGACAGTTGGGTAAAACCGCGTGGTGGTCAAGCAACAACGTGGTCACGAAATATGAAGATCTTGACTGCTCCATTGAGCAAGGTAGGTAGGTGTCGGCTGCCTGGATGTGGTGCTCGTGATCACTCAAACCGCTGGGTAGAGACTCTATCCGAGATGCCGGTGTGTCGCAATCAATGGCGTACTTGTATCCATACCATTTCTGGTTTTTTCGCTTAGTCTCCTTTGATAATCTTCAACCTTCTTAGTAACGTTTTCTTCCAGGATATTCCACGTCACTGTTGAGATGAGCGGTGACCCGAGTCATAGTACCTTTTAGTCAGGCTCATGACTGTTATGATGATGATGATGGACATCTAGTCAGACAAACTACAAGCAGATGAGATGACACTTAAGTGGGTGAAGTGACCGACAGTCTTCAGCAGTCTGCCTTCGGCAACAAAGATCGTTTTGATGTTAACCCAACTTTAGAACAAAACTATACACTTTGAAGACGAAAAGTGCATACCGTGTAGACAAACTATATTATTTGGTCAGTTCGATGTGGTCTGATTTTTTGCGGAAGAATTAAGTAAAGCAATTTTGCCGAAATACTCAATACCAATTAACTTGCCGTTCAATCTAACTTTTGTTCTGATATCCTCGAAACCTCTGAGTGTTCCCACCAGAGTATCGTCCGTCACATAGTTAAAATAGAAGTGGGAGGTCGAACGCTAGCTCAAGATAGTCGCTTATAAATGAGCACTCTGTACTGGGAACTAACAGGCAGCGGCCTCAGTAAATTGGCATACTTTACTGGGACTCCCCTGTGACGAAAACAGACGAGAAAAAATGCGTTAGGCAACCGAGTCAGAATCAGCTTTTAAGTCCGAGACGAACACCGCCTTTGGCTGAGAAAAATAGTACTGATGCTTCAATGTCTGTCACAAAGTGAAAGTATGATCAGTGGAGCCACGGTCAGGAAGGAAACCTGCCTGCTATTCTCTTATCAAGTTCTATCAATGTTTCAGATACCGCCGCGTTATGAGACTCGTTTACAGCCTGGATGTGTTAAAGACAAGGCCAGTACTTCTGAGGTTGTCAAGTTGTCTTGATATTAATTTTGAGGATGAGAATTATCATTGGTAGGCAATGGTCATAGAGCTCCTTCAATGTTCCCGTACTAGAATATGAGTGCGGTCAATTTAGACGACAATCTGTCCACAGCAACTTAGAAAAAGCACTGACGGAGGGAGATACTAACCTAGGGTTTTGTAGTTTTTAGATGGCTTGAGTTTCAAAGCTGCTTCAGACTCTAGGGGATGTTGGACTGAAATATCGTAACTAATCAAACAATCCCTATCACCAACAGCTGAATCAGTCAACTTAGACAGGTTGAATTATTCCTCAGAGTAATCAGCCCAGGTCCGTCGTATCACCTCGACGAGCCATAAATTACAAAGCAAGCTCTTTTACGCAGAGTCTCAGTGTAATCTCGAACAATGGAGAACATTACTCGGCTGCTTCTTGACAAAAACACCTTTTCCATCTATTTGGTTTGTTTGTTTAAGTAAGTTTGATGCTCCTTAAGTAGACATCTCGTAAGTTTGCGTTTCAGCTCATGGCAGTCTTTATTGTATACGGAGTCAGGGGAAACGGTCATGGACCGCTTCAAAAACATTTCGCAGTGCCCGGTTAGATCACTTCACTGTTGTGACACGGTTATGGTAACTGTTAGTACTACATGATGGGCGCTTTTATTACCCTGGTTCCCCAATTTTGGACTGAATAATTTATTATTATGGGTGGGTGATCTCTGACTAAACGACAAAACATGGTTGGAACGAGTCGAAGTAGTTATTTCAAAATGAGTGACAGTCAGCGATCATTTGATCAATTTGCGTCTATGGTTGAATTGCACAAGGTAGCTTCCACGTGGCGCGTTGCTTTCGTTTGTGGTGAAGTGCGCGGCTTGACGGGAAGAGGTGGTGAGATGCGCATAACCGTAATAGTCAATCTCCGTTACCGCTTAATCACTTTTCACCTGAAGTGAGATAACCAGACTTTACATTCATATTGTGTTGAATGATCAAATCGGAGGCACTGGTATTCCAACACTCGGTGGTATATCTCAACGTGGTGGTGAGATATATTCAAAACCTACAGTAATTGGATTACGGAAAAATGGGTGACTGGGTGAACCGTCATGTAACAAAATTAGACCAACGGACGAGGAATGGCGGGCAAAAAGGCCACGATAGAAGACGTCAGCCACACAAACAAACCAAACAGAGATGCATACGACGTGTAGGCAAAAAACACCATTGCGTTTTGAAATGGAATTCTGGTTTATAAACATGGACACGCTGAGAGTGGGAACGAACCAGTTGGACAATTAAGATTGTGCTTTACTCAACGACTTTCTGCTACAATATCACCAACTAGCATAACTATGTCCAAGCGTTTAGTTTGTGCCCGAAGTTCGCAGCGAGCGTCGTAGAAGACGCTCTGGCACTGTTATTTCTCAATTGCACTACGAAAGACTATAAATCTGGTCATTCTAACCCATCGGATCAACGCGGTGTAAAACTCGATCACAACGTTGGGGTAGAATTAGAGTTTAAGGGGTTAGGCACGGCATAAAGTAGAATAATGTCTGTTTTTATTGAAGATTTACAAGTTGCGATTATGCAACAATAGTGTACTGTAACAAGGAGGAAAAATGCACGGTAAGCGAACAAAACTGGATATCAGGACCTTATACTGTCCTGTGGCAACGCGAAAGCGTAGGCAGACTAAGAATAAATTGTCAAATCAAGGTCACATGGTCCAGTCCAGTCAGAACTAAATAAGAAGAGGTTGCGGGTTTACTGGCATACCATGAATGGCGGATCGTGCAAGCTTGCTCATCGCCCAGACACGTACACGGTCAGTCTGCGCACACTTAGTAAGATATAACACTACCTCCCAGGATATTGATGTAACCCGTGTCGGTTGGGTACGTGAGTAAAACATCATAACACAACAGATGGTAAAACAGTACTGCCCCGTACACATCTCGACGAAAACAAAGAGTCAACGACCAAGATGAATGTCTGTTATTCTCTTTAGAGAAATATTCCTACTAACACGCAATACAAGATGACGAATCAGAACTTTCCAGCATATGACCAAAAGAAATCGCCAAAAGCTGTATGACAGGTTCAGTCTTCGTGAGCTATGAAAAATCTTTATCTAGATCACCATGCACAAGTATGTCCGTAAATACACTTTCAAAACATGATTGAAAGCTGTTAAAACCATTAGTGGGCAGAATGTCAAGAGTGGATCAGCCGTGCAACAGGGGACACGCGGGGGTTTTCAAACAGTTCGGAAAATTTCAAAATCAAATTCCATTTCAACGGATGTGGCGTTGCTGAGTGTCTGTATTTTGGCAATTTCCATGCCTGACTACGGGTTCTCTGATAAATTGTATTGCTCAACTCTCATCAAAGTGAATATACAACCAGTGAGAGGGGCAGCCTGTTCTATGGTCTCGTGATATTTGCCGGAACGTTTCCGCTTTTCACGACGATTGCGGACAGACAATATCGGACGAAAAATCTATTAATCAAGTGAGCTAGATTCGATAAGGTGCAAACAGTTCGGTGTATTGTTCTAAAAAGGATCTAGCGCTACTTTTGAAGTAGGCTCCGTATGTATTCAGAGACAGCGTCAGAATACTACTGTCCTTTGTCACTCAAATGATGTTGCCGTAGTGTAAGTCTTGGTATCCTGCTGGACTTCACTGGTGGATGGACTAGCTGGATTAACTCCACACAGTCGATAATGGATGTCCCCTACTGCATCCAGAAAGAAGCTATTTGCTGAGTAGCAGACAAAATCATCATCAGTGATTCACACTGATGCTTAACTGCCACACAACCATGAAGAAGAAACAAACCCTGTTTAGGAAGAGAGAAGAAAAAAGGGGGAGGGGACCTAGTCACTAAAAATAGCTACGTCTACATTCAAACATACATCAAGGCGTCTACACCATGCAAACAAATAGTCAAGCTTCAAGTGAAAGTGAGGCGTCATCAGCAATGTATCACTAATGGGCCAGGCGAATTTCAATAAATCGAGTGGGATATTATGAAACCAATTTATTACAGCTTCATTGTTCGCGATGCCAACGTTGTATTGCGAGAGATGAATTAAGGTATATTAAGGTAGCAGTGGCGTAGCAGAGAATGCAAATACATAATCGGAACGCTGCACAAAAGTAAACAGGGTAATATTTACAATACAAACAAGCACCATCTGAAGGTGGACAATGACAGGTATAAACAAGAAAGCATTTCGAACAATTTACGGGGGTTACATAAGACCACTCCTCGAGTACCCTAATCAGGTCTTGTATACCAGCTTGAAGAAAGACATGTTGGCTGCTGAGCTGGTCTAGCGCGCGGCTATCAAGCAAGTCACGGGCCTATACCTACCTATATATACCTATCTATACCCACTTGAAATTCGACGACTCCGCGGTAACTTAATTCTTACAAACTTTCTGTTTAGAGCAGACCTCATTGAACAGTTCTTCATGATAGCGAATGATGACGGTCGACGAGGACATAACAGGAAGCTTTTAAAGCTTCGTTCCCGGAACTTTCTTAAGCAGCAGTAATTTTTCTACGGGGTTGTCAACTTCTGGAACAGCCTTTCTCCTAAAGTCGTCAGTAACGCTTCTAGTCGTCGTTTTAAAACATCGTCTGACTCTCATTTTCAAAAAGCTTTATTATGCAAATAATCTGACTCTGTTTCTGGTATTTACTGTAGCCCACAAGAGCAGTGTTACACTCTGTCTTCAATAAATGCCCTCCAGATCGGCAGACGCCCGCTTGACACTGGACAAGAAAAACCGACTGAATCCGTAAACCTTGGGTGTCTGCCTCGAACCTGTGTATCAATCGTTGAACTAACGTTAGTTAACAGCTGAAGCTAGTAATGAGTTGCGCCCTTCAATATTGCACAGATATTTCTCGTGAAATTATTTAGTTGTTCCGCTGGAACACTTCTACCCACCATTATGACGGTCCTTTAAGACTTCCCACAGTAGGTTGCTTTTCGTCTGCACTACAATGAACAATCACACGTGCGATTGCAAATTGAACATGTTTAGCTTGGAGATTTATTTGAAGTTTAGCTTTCCATTAAAACTCAGTCAACAAGCAAAATTGCGCACATCATTATAATTATACCCGTTAGTAAATTTGCTGCCTTCAACAACTGTCCACTGACACTGTGGGGTCAACCACTATATTTGATTCGTTGCAGTTTCTGTCCAAGTTTGAAAGCCTTTCTGCTTGCATGATGGTTTCAATTGTTTCCTGAAACAACTTAGTGTCAAGGAATCCAGAATCTTTCCAGCAGCTTTCACAGATTGCATCTTATATCAAGCACAATTCTAGAAGCCAAAATGAAAGTTACCACATATGTCTAGCATCTTCTCCTCCATACCTTCTAATTCTCTCTTGACAGCCTCTAACTCTTTGGTGATGTTTTCATAAAACGACTCTTTCATGGCACTGAAATGATTACTTGATAGATGAACGACCACGCCAAACCTCATCCGCGCTAACACAAACCGTTATTTAAAAAAGGCTTCAAGGTCACCTACAGTTTTAACGATTTCCGGTCGACAATTCAGTGATTGATACACTGGTTCGAGGCAGAGGCCCAAGGTTCCCGGATCCAGTCTGTTTTACTTGTTTTTATCCAAGCCGGCGTTTGTTGATCAGAAAGGCATTCATGGGAAACAGGGTGTAGCACCGCTCTTGGGAATTTTTTTCAAGTTCAAGTTCAATTTGCACAGGACGAAATCGCTGTCGCCAATCGAGCGTCCAGAATATTTGCACCGGAATGCCAGAGCACCCAGAGCTGCGACTGTCCCACTTAAAGCGGGAATGACGAATATTTCAGATTCCGTTTTTCGATTTCGAGCCCGTTTTGATTATCGGATAATCTATGTGTGCAAGAAGAATGACAGGAAGGAGAATGAAAGAAAAGTAATCGCAACCCCCAACGGCTGTCCAAACACATGATAATTGGCGTACGCTTATTTCACATTGCAACGGACCTCGACCGTAATAGACAAGACCGACAGGTAGTGGTATACTCCATGCAGGAGGCATCCGCGAACCCTCTAGTTGCATCTCCAACTCCAAACCCTCTGGAACAGGATCACCAAAATATCACACCTCCGTAGGTATGCAGTCACAGACGTAAGTGGCCCTAAACTTCTCCTAACTGTGCCGGCATTCTACCAACTGGGGGGGCCTTGTCTAAACAACAAGCAATTCTATACAGCAAGTAACTCTATCAACCAGTTACCCCACAACAAAAACGTGCAAAAAGAAAAAAACACTAAAAAAAGGACTGGTCACACTATTATAAACGGACCTTCACAGGCTTGATTCTATCTCTGGCACAAATCAAGATCCACCAATCATACCCAATTTTAATCTGCACCCCTTTTTTGTTTTCACAACGGCACCTAGTTGGGGTTTTATCTTTTGATGTCGTGTGTAGCGTTCCTGGTGCTGAATAATTATTTTTTTGGGTCCGTTGGTTTGACCTCTCTGTCACACCAGTAAACAACCTGGGACTCAGGAGTGAGGTGGAGTGAAGCTAATGAGAAGAGAACTGCTTCAAAACCACAACCCCTGAATAGACAGCGGTGTTGGGCTAAATGCAGTTGCTCTAGTTGTCACCCATGGTATCACCGCTCCTGGTCTGCAGGCGACAATGTTAAAACGCTTTAGCAGTTTGGTCTCTGATCGAAGGTTACCAATTTGTGCCGAGCAGACATCCCAACCATATGAACACACCGCGGTATGTGAGACCGGAAAGAGGGGAAGTGTGCATGGACTTCAACGGTTCACAGGTTGATAGGTTACCATTTTGATAAATGCATCATTACCATCGCCCAGGAAGCACTGGGGTGATGTCATCCCAGTTACACTAAATATCGCAAAACCATCTAGGATTACTCGTATAAAAGGTTTTTTGGAAAATGCGAGTCAAGTAGTGATTTGAAACCGTCGTTAGAGGCGCTACTGACGACCTCAGCAGGAAGACTTTTCCAGAAGTTGACAACCCTATGGGGAAAAGTCTGTTGTCTAAGAAAGGTCGGAGGACGAAGCTTGAAAAGCTTCCTGTTGTGTCCACGCCGACCGTCATCATTCGCTATAGTGAAGAACTGATCAACGAGGCCTACGTTAAAGAGGAAGTATGCGAAAATAAAATCACCGCGAGCCGTCGAAATTCAAGTCGATATAGAACAAGAATTTCAAGTCGAGACTCGTATGCGACAATACTAAGGTCCGTGACTAGTTTGGTAGCCACGCGCTGGACACGCTCAACAACTAGCACGTCTTTCTTCAGGCCGGTATACATGGCCTTTCGTTTTGGCTATCTGATACTTTGGAGTTCTGAGTGTTTTCATACTCCTTACGTTTCTTATCTAACCAAAACTTCTGTCCGCTTGCCAGGTTTCACATTTATTTTCCGCACCGCGTGATATCAAACGAAACTAACGATTCAAAATTACAAAGAGGAGACGGAAGGAAATTGTAATGGTGAATACATTTCGGATGGTTTAACAAGGGAACGCTACAGTCTTCAGATTTGTACAGATGTTACTCAAATTTTTAAACAGTGACTGCGTGGCGGTTGAATTCTACCGTGTTGTAGATGGTAAAGCTCAACAGCTCTTCACCCGATAGTGACCATTTTTAGGGTTCGCTGTCATGTAGCGGGAAATTGTTCCAACCGTTTTCTGCACCCTAGATTCAGATAAAAAAAACCAGTTAATGTTGGGATTTCCGATGTAGGTGGTGAATGACTTCTCTTTTGCCCAAGTCAGTCAACGGGATTGTGGATTCGTAAAATTATTGTAATATCTATATGACTTGTTTATTGAGGTAACGGTGTCATGTGAGCGGCTACAATGCTTTGATTTTTCATGATCAGTTTGCTGTGGCATTTGGATCACTAATGCTCCTGAGTTCTATTTGCTGCATATGAATGGACGAAATCTTTTTGAAAGCGCATAGTGAGCTTTATTTCACGACGCTAACAACGTGCGTTTGTATTACTTTTTTAAAATGAGGTTTCTTGTTGCAAATTCGTCACATTCCCTCCTCATTGACGTTAATCGCCGTCATCACAGTTTATTTGATGAAAAGGCCCATTTATTTCTTTTCTGAAAGTATCGGACTATGGGTTTGTCATTCTTCTGTAATCTAGCATGTTTTGCAATGTAAAACCTCATAGTTTTCCTCGGCTGAGGGTTGTTCTCTAATACGCAATCTAAGAGCCTGCTGCCTCAGTAACTAGCCACTCCACACCGGTTGGCCAATAGTCCGCATCTAACAACTCCACAACAACAATCTACCTATTTTTCGCTAACTTTATCCCCCAGTAACCGATGAGTACACTGTATTCCGACGTACACTCCAACCTATATTGCTTGATAGTGTATGCACATGTTGCTTTTGTCTTTCTTTCGTCCACTCTCAATGAACTACGTTTTTACTTATAACTAGTCCCCATCATTATTTTCAGCCTCGAGTCGATCCCGTGGGCGCTATGGCTTGAGCTGCCGTTAGTCCTGACGGTAGGCAGTAAACAGCAGAACAGTGGATAGGCACAAATGTGCGACGAAAACGAAAAATCGTGAAAGAGAATAATCGACAGTCCTACAAAGACAGGCTCGCCACTGTTTGCGGCCCATTTGCCAACTCAGTGAACGTTTCCAATCAGTGATGTAGGAGACGGCGAACTTCATCCTGAAAAGTAGCACCTGCTACAATTGCTCAACAGGGCAATCAAGACCTTCGTAGCTCATGACCATGTTACCACCGGCTGGCCTGCGGTTCCCCCCAACCGTCAGCAACTAGGCTAAACAATGCACGGTATGCCAAACGCTCTGTGCCCGTACTTAACTCAGTGTGAAAAGACTATATCTTCCTTACTTCTGTCGTTAAGTTGCACATTTCTGAAATACGGACAGGTGGACTGTCACGTTACTCGCGCAGCCAACCTATTTAATACAAAGTAACTTGCAGGCACAACGATTATTGAGACCTGAGAGTACATATACATTTCCCGCATAAATAGGCCAAGTCTTTGATCCATAGAGCGAAAGCGAAACGCATACCGCATTACGAACTCTGTCTTCACTCCACCGTCAGACGTCTTTGCGGCGTCACAAATGATGAGGGCTGGCAAATGCATTACGTGCTTTCGCTATTCTCATGGACATCTCGTCGACATTATTAACAGGTGATGAAATGACACTATCCAGTCACACGAAGCGTATGACGATCAATGATGATCTGCCTACAACAACGTAGATAAAGCCAATGCTAGTGCAACCTTGTAGCATTATTTTTAGCTCCAGAAATACAGAATGCATACTATACAGACGAGCCATATCATTCAACTAGACCGTATGTTCTCTGCGGAAGAACTAGGTAAAAGGGTGTCACCTACATATTTATTATCACTGAACTTACTGCTAGGAAGAAGCTCCATTCCGAGATCCTCGAAATCTGCGAGTACTCCTTACAGAATATGATCCATTATCCAGTTGAAGATAAAACTGGAGACCAGAAAACCCTAACAAACGCTTTTTGTTAATCATTCGTAAATGCACACTTTGCATCCAAAGTGGGCATACAACTATTTTAGCGAATTGATATGCTTTACTGAAACTCGTTGGAGATAGACAGATTCTCAGGAAGTTCATCGTGCAGCTGAGTCTAGAACAACTTCTAGGTCCAAAAATTCCACGATTATTGACTGGGAATGAGAGTGTTGATGTCCTGTCTGTCGCAAAGTGAAGGGAAGAGTGTGCATACGCTATCCTGTCAGTAACCTGCCTGTTCTCCTCTCATATGGGTTCCTCTGCATTCCAGCGGCCCCCACACAATGATACGCGTAATTAACATGGATGCAAAGAGACTGAGCTAATGTCTCTAATCACCACGGGGCGTTCTGATACATTTTTTGAAGATGAGGGTGACTGTTCATGAGGTGGAATCCCGAGGCGCCTCTTCGGTCTCCTGTATAAAACGAAAGAGTGTAGTCAACTCGGATAGCAATCCCTCACCACCATCTTTGAAAAGAGCAGGAGAAAGGTGAACCTGCATTAACTTTCAAAATGTAAGTTCCCAGGCCACTTCAACTTCCACCGGAATGTTAACTAACCATACAACCATCGTCATCGGTAGCTGAATTAGCTCGACTAGGCCGGCTAAACTGTTCTACAAAGTGATCAGCCCATCTGCAAAGTCATTACCACATGCTGTAAATCCGTAAGATGGCATTTTCACATACAGTCTCAATAGTATTTCATCGACGGCCAGTTCAATCACGAATCGGAAAACTGCACCAAATAAAAATGCCTTCTCCATCTCTTTAGCTTGTTCAACCATGTAAGCTCCATGACCCTCACCCAGAGTGTTCGTAATTTTGCAGTTAACTTCACGACGATCCTTGTGGTGTTTGGAATCAGCGGAGTGTTAGTCATCGCTTGCTAGTGCGGTCTGTTAAATCAGCAGAAATCCACTTCCGTTGTACCTGCGACGTTCTTTGGCAGTAGACGTTTTTTGCTAAGGGGTAGCGTAGCTGTTGAGATATCTGTCCAGAGCTTGTTTGAATTACTTCAGTGCTGTAGCCCAGCAGCATCCCAACTGTCAGTACTGTTTGATAGATGTTTCATGTATAGTCGTAGCTCAGTTTCCAACCGAACATTTTATGTTTGCGAGCAGTTGATCTCCAAATAAGCGATACGACGAAGCGGACACAAATACCAACGTGGTCTTTTCATGATGATTGCTCCTGAAAGGATCACAGTGTCTAATGGAGTGGCGTCACCAATGGTTGACGACAATATGGTCGACTTACGTGCATGGTTAAGTTGCGCAGGGTGGTGTCCAGATGATACATGTGTGCTTAAATGGAATACTCTTACGGAATCAGTGAGACACGCATAATTGAAATAGTCAATCGCTGTTGTCATCCATCTGCATGCATACTTCAAACACACGACGTGGTCGTTTCCCTTTTAGTGTAGAGCGACGAATTTGTGCGTTTATAGCACCAGCAGACTGATATCCGAGTGTATATGCTGTCTGTGTAGATCAAAGAGGGTGCAGTAGAAGACACTCTTGTCACCATCTAAACTACTATATACTAGAGCATGCGCAGATGTGACAAATAGCCCACGTCTTTCTGATCTGTGTACACAGACTTTGACCATAATACTAAGTCTGGTAGCATACAACCCACCACTCACTGAGATTCACTCGAGCAAGCCCTGCTGTGCAACAGAGCTCATCGTGACTCGCTTTGGTTTGAATGCGGGTTTTGGCTACATCACCAGAAAGAGTCACTGGTCCAAAGCACTACGCAGGAGACAATCCAAACTAATGACAACGGTGAGATCCTAAAAGAGCTCTTTAAGGATACAGCACATCTGGTTCCGCACTCGAAAGAGTGCTCGAGGCAGTGGCTTACTAACTCATTTGTCGGAGAGTGTGGACATTAAACGCACCGGTGTTTAACAGTTGTCTCGGCTTAAAGGAATGAAAGTTAAACGCAGAAGAGGAGGTAGGTGGGGCTGGGTGGACCGGGTTATTAGACAAGCTGTAGTTTCAAATACTTTTCGGTCATTTATGCCCCTGAAGAAATTGGGCTTAGGAATTCTATTTAGGACATCTGACTGAAAAACTTGTTATTTGAAACAACAGGATATAGGTTTTTTGCAGCCTCCTACCCGGAGCCAATGACTCAGAGTTCTGACTCCCTTGACAGTGAGAGGTTTGACTAGCCCGAGGGGGGGGGGGTAAGTAAGACGGTGATATCCGATTTCGATTACTACTATGCGCATTGGAGATATTCTTAACTACCTCGAGCATCTTGAGAATATTGCGAATTTTTAAATCGTATTTATCATGTGCCGGCGGCCACGGCAAACCGTTGGACAGTCGAAATGCTCTTTTGCTTGAGTGTACCTTTTCTATTTCCCCCTCTCTTTATTCAGAAAGCATCAATGTTGCTACTATAAAGATGGCTCTGCCGTATGGCCACAGGATTGCGCCTCGCTACCTAAGCACTCCTACACAGCCAGTATTGCGGCCTATGACACTATGAATGTGACTGCCTTTCGTTCGATTGTCCCCCACTTGGCCTGTGTGACATGGTTGTACCTGAAACTACCATGGCCCCAGTCACTATGACCCTCCGGTTCGATGCAACACTCAAACCTAATCATAACCTTAGGATAGCATATGTGATATTAGTAGTAGCATTTTTAAAAGGAATTCTAAACCCCTTTTGCTATATACAGCACAAATAACTTTTCATTTGATGACTGGCCCATTAACGCTTGCTATTCTTGTGAGAGGACTTGTTAACTGCTCAATGTTGCTAACTACGCAGCGTCTCACATTTGACAGAGCGTGTTTTCACATTCACCTTTTTACATATCTGTTGCTTACTTTTGGTGTTACCGTTTGTTCTTCTCTTGAACGAAGCTGTGTATACTGCTCTTCAAAATATGGTAGTAGTAAGGAAGTTTTGTTGATACAAACTGATTTATCACGTACAACTAGTTACAGCTTTCTCACTCTCGTGCATTTTTTAATCAACTGCTTTCGAGAGGAAGCATTAGACCTGAAATTTACTCCGGTCACGGCTCGTCAGTAGTACATATTCTTAAGCATTACTTGTAAGAGAATGTAACAACGTTTGTATGTGTTGATTCGATCGTTCTTAATACGATGAATACGGTTGCCTAATGAGGACGTGAACCCCCAGTCATGGCGAGAATGCACACTGTTGAGCTATAACAGTGAGATAGGAGCTCAGCGCACTTTTTTGGAATGAGCCGGCTGGAACACCGGGAGAAATGCAAAAACTATGAGCAGCTGTATGGTACGCCATTTATGAGTGGGTTTTCGTCCCAGATACCCAACTTGTTTTGTGTTATCGAATGTGCGTTTGTCATAAACCGGTCTTATTTGTTTCCCTGAATTTTCCCCATCCCAATATAGAAGACGAAGTTTTGTGTGGCGTACGTTTTCTGTTTTCCACTTATATGCTGGTATTTGACTACACGTTTGAATCATAATGAATAAAACGAACATTTCATTTTTACGACATGTACCAAGCCCTGATCGTTCAGCACAAATCTGCTGATCAGATTGATCATATGCGTGCAAACTTTATTCACAGATTCGATTGTGATTTCATTCAACAACAGGCTTATTACTTTGTTTCAACGGTAATTTGATGAAAACGCCTGCCATTTTCATAGATTTCCGGTTTTGCCCGGAATTTGGTCCATCGAAGATAAACGCGTTCTACTTTGTGGTTAACTGCACATATCATCATTGTCACCCTCAGGGACCGTGATTTACGCTGTTGTTCAATTGCCGCATAACCATAAAGTGACAAAGAGAGGGTGCCTAATCATCAAAAACAGCTATGTATAAACTCGAGCATTCAGCATCAGGGTGACTGTATCTTTCTAGCAGACAACCGTGCCATAAGTGATCCACGTTATTAGTTACCTCATACGCAACTCTACCAAGCAACAACCATATGCGTATATATATATAATGTAATTAGTTAACGCAACGGCGGGAGTTTCGCTTTTGGAAAACACGATGTCGGAGTATTTTGTTCGCCACCAAGTCCTCTGTGCAGCTACGGATAGGTAAGATCTAGTGATAGCTTCTCAAAATGTCTTTAGTCGACATATTTCTTAAAATATTTCTACCACACCTTCCACAAGTAACATCTTACTGTGTTTCTGCTGTCATAGTATTTTCAGCTATTGTGACGTGACAACAGAGGATGTCCGAAGCTATGACCAGCTCGCTGGAACTTCGTTTGCTTGTATGTATGTATGTATGTATGTACGTTCTGACCTTTTCTGCTGCCTTGGCGTGGAGGTCAGGCTTGCGAACTGTTGTGATCCGGTGGGCTGTGCTGACTGCGACCTCGGTCGTTGCAGGTTCAGTCCTGTCAGATTGGCCAAAGGGGAGCGGCTAGACAAAAAAGCAGATGCGTCCGTTGTGAAGTGGTCGTTGTGTATGGTGTCAGTCTGTTGCGTTTCGGTTCGGTTTG
>LUCH01001410.1:8855-79000 GCA_013368495.1 Paragonimus heterotremus
TCCTCTTGGTAGTTCACATAATAAGTCTAGAAGGGATATCCGTAGGAAACTGAACCTTAGTCTAAAAGCTGATCGTGACGCTTGGTTAGTGGGAAAAGTTAAAGAAATGGAGATCGCTTTTGCCTCAGGGAACAGCGGCAAACTCTTTAAGCTGATCCGTGCTACTGGTCCCAGGCGACCACTTCTCAATGAAGCTATCAGCGAGGCAGATGGCACTCTAATTTATAATAAATCCAGGAGGTCGAAACGCTGGGCTGAACGCTCTGAGGGTCAATTTAGCTGGCCTTCTGCTTCGACCGTGTTGCCTCCACAAACTTGTGACAGAACACCCTGGTCGGCAGATTTAGAACCAACCCATGAGACTGAGGTCCGTAATTGCATCTCGGCTCTCAATCGTAATAAGGCCGCTGGTCCAGATGATCTAGCGACAGTACTTCTAAAGAAGATGGAGAGGTGTTACTCGAGGTCTTGACTCAGCTGCTTCAACTTGTGTGAGCGACGGAGACCATCCTTCCATACTGGGGTCATCTGATAATAGTTCTTGTATTCAAAAAGGATATCAGGAGCTCTTGCAAAAACCATAGAGGAATTGGTTTGACCCCAGTCATTTCTAGGGTTCTGGCCTTCATTATACTTCGTCGACTCATTGCAGTTCGGGAGTTAAACATTAGGGAAGAACAGGCAGGGTTTCGTCCTGATCGGGGATGTATAGATCATATTTTTATCCTTCGTCGGAGTTTGGGCCAGCGTCATGTATACCGTCGGCCAACAATTGCCATATTTCTCGACTCTAAATGTGTGTTCGATTCGGTGGATCGATCTACACTTTTAGAGTCGCTTAAACGCATAAGTGTACCAAACAAGTATGTGAATATACTGTCGGCGCTTTACTCCCATACTTCGGCTCAGGTTAGGGTTTACGGTGAGCTGTCTGACAGTTTGACCACCATGATCGTCGTTCGTCAAGGCTGTCCCCTTTCACCATCTTTGTCATGGACGAAATAATGGAGGACTGTTTGCGGCATTCAAATGATGCCGATGTGGACCTCCTACCTGGTGAAAAACTGACTAATCTTGATTATGCTGACGACAAGGTGTGTTACTGTTCGACAACTCTCAAGCGGCACAGGCAACGCTAAACGCAATTTCACGTTCTGCTAAGTACTTCAGAATGTGCTTTGTAGTCTCGAAATGCAAAGTATTTCTGCAAGATTGCTGTGATTACGTAAGTTTAATGATAGATAATGAATTCATGAAGGTTGTTGACCGGTTTGTTTACATGGGAAGCTGCATCAACGATGGCGGAAGTGCAGGGAATGAAATAGAGGCGCGTATTTCTAAGGCTAGGGCGGTGTTCGCTAATATGAGACACTTACGGTGACAGAGAGGTACTTCCCTGAAACTTAAGGGTCGCGTATATCAGACAACAGTGAGGGCTGTATTACTTTACGGCAGCGAAACGTAGTCGCTCAGGGTAGAAGACGTGAACCGTTTTCAGGTGTCTGACTACCAATGTCTGCGTTCGATCGCTCGTATCGGGTGGCACCAACGAGCAAGCAACGAAGAGGTTAGGAAGCGGGTGTTTGGCACTGATTGTCAAACGAGTTCTTTTATTCAATCTCTACATTTGCACAGGCTTAGATGGTTAGGCCATGTACTAAGAATGCCAGCTAGTCGTTTGCCACACCAAGCACTGTTTGCGGACGCTACGGACGATTGGCGCAAGACGCGAGGTGGACAGGCAATGATGTGGCGTAGACAAATGAAATCGTTCACGAAGGGGTTAGGAACTGTAGACTGAGTTCTTCTCCCAGACTGGAGCCCTCGCGACTCAGAGTCGATGGCTTGAAACTTTGGGTGAGGTGACGGCCAACCGAGCTCAGTGGCGTGAGTGTTGTCGTTGTTTGGCCAAGTTGTCTGTGAAGTGAGTGTACTTGATGACGCGAGTCAATGAGGAAGCTGTCTTGCTGATGATGCCTTACTTTCACTTACAGCTCGGTTGTTTGTTTGCAAGGCGAAGGAGCCTTGATGTTGTTTGTTTGAATGTAGACAGCTATTTTTAGTGATTGGGTCCCCTCCCCTTTCCCTGTCTTTTCTTCTCTCTTCCTAAACAGGGTTAGTTTCTTCTTCATGGTTGTGTGGCAGTTAAGCATCAGTGTGAACCACTGATGTGTTGCTGTCTATGATGATGATGATCGTGCTTAGGTGAAGTAAAATTTCTAATGCAGTTTGGATTTTCCTTGTACTTTGGTAGTATATAAGTTTTTTGTCGGTTTCGTCAGATAGAAGCAGAGTGACGTGGCTGCCAACGTTGGTGGTAAAACATCTCAGGACACTGCAGTGATTACATAAACTTGTATCAAGCTCCGCGAAATATTTCGCAGTTCGTTCACTGTATGTATGAGTTGACTTCATCAGAATGCTTTTGCGCGGAATTTTTAGTTAAGCTTGCTGAGCAAAGTATTTAACTAATTTGAACTATCAGAAGAAACGCGTTATCAGCGTTTCATCATCACTAGGTTAAATACAACATATTTATGTGGGCTTGATGGGGTTGGTAGATAACATCTCATTTCAGTGATGGATGTCAGTCATTAGCGTCTGTCTGATTTGATTCATGAGACTTAGTTACACAGCACTGTTCACATGAGTTGTACGGGGTTTTGGAAGAAGCACCATATCTGTGCAATCACTCTGTCAGGGGTTTGCATGCATAACAATGGAAGATTCAATTTTTTGACTAGCCGTTTTTTGGTCGGGCAGTAGTGGTGAGTATAGACAAATTGCAATGACCTCTACTGTTGCCAGTATACGACCTTGATTTTATCCCACATACCATTAAGTTGATAACGCAGAAATCATTGAACCAACTGGTGTTTCGTGTTCACAAAATTCCATCGTCAGCCTCTTTCGAAAAGACATGGTAGACTATTTTTGCTCTTCCGCGACTGTTTTCGTACGACTGTTGTTATGGAACGTATGTTCTTCAAAATGTACCGCTCATTTTCATTCCATGTATTCCGTGTTGTGTTGATCAGCGTACAGTTTTTGTCAAACTAGTTGGAATAAAGTCTGAAAATGAAGTGAATACGAACGACATCAGCAGGGTAACTCCAGCTTACAAAACTGACACACTGGCCACTATGATCCACTACTACTCATCAATAATTGAAAATATTTGTTTTATGTCAAACATGTACGCACTCTTCACTGAGTACTTCAAAATTGCATTGTTGACGGATGTGACTATACCACTGATCGACGATTTTTGGCAGTGATAAGCGATGCGATCGAATAAACTTCTTGAGATGTGTTTGACTTACCATAAGCGATTATGATCAAATAGATTGAGCCCATGATTCGGAATGAAGAGATATTTTATCTCTAATTTGCTAAACAACGGGCGACTGAGGTTTCTTAGCTGAACACAAAAAAGCTGTTGAGTAAGCCCCTCCTATACGTTTTGATAAGCGTTGTTTTAGCATTTCAAGCGATTATCCCCCTTAAAATAGAATGACAGGGAGATCGTCTTTTCAGAGCTTAGACAGGACTAAACGTTTCTTGGTATACCTATTTATAAAAGATCCTAGGCAGCTGTTTTCATGCGACGTTGTGTTGATCAGTTTCCATTCTTCCCGAGTCCACTTGAGCTGTAGATCGCTCTTTCTGTGTATCCCGTGCGACAAAATGAATTCCTTTAGTAGTTAAGAGGAGCAAAGCCTGTGAATCGTGCATATTGGCCATTCCGTGTGACTTCACTTTACTTATTTCGTTTCAGCCTTCTAACATCTTGTAGTTATTTTAACCTTTGTGCTCACGGTTTAAACTTTTCTGTCGCAGCCATTATCTTCCAGGACGGCTGTACAAAACTGGAAGCGTGGCTCGACAAATTTAGTAACTGTTTGCATGCAGATATGTTGCACCTCGGGGTTGAGCTCAACCTTTCATCCAAAGAGAAAAGAGATGCACAATCCGTCCAGAGGAGTTTGCCAATCACCCTGCATCCTGCTTGCCAAAACTTACAAGAAGTTAATACGCAACTCTGTTTGGCCACCGCTCAAGTGGAAGAAGCCGAGAACAAGCAAAAGCTTCTGGAAGAACTCAAGGTGACTTGACACCCATTGTGATCGTTGATTGAGATGATTAAAATTTTCGTAATATTTAGCAGATGCTAAAATAACTGGGAACTGATTGACCTGGTTGCTTTTTGATCACTTACATTATTTACGTGTGTGTAGAATTAAGGTCTGCCTATAAGAAATTAAACCACAAACTTTTTAAGTTTCTCAAGATTTTGAACTGCCGAAATAGCACGGCGTATATACCTATAGGATAACTATACTATACAATTCACTAATTTTAAATGGAACGATTAATTGCGAAACTCCTTCCGTAAAACGTTGAGTGACACGTAAAGTCACCTACGTGTGTGAATTTAATTGCAATACAGATAGGTCGTAAAGATAACAACGTTGAGAAAGTAGTAACAAAATCGCAACATTTGAGCATCAAGAAAACATGCAGTCAGATTGCCGGAATTGAAGGAGTTCATGTGACAAACGAAAGACAAAGGAAATGTTGATAGTCCAGTGTGAACAGGTCCTAAGAAAAGGACTACACGCTCTAAGCTGGTACGCGTAATAAAGGTTGCCAGGATAAACCAACAAAATTCTATCAACATTCATACTATGTGTTAGTCGCCGGTACGTTGACAGAGCGTAAATAACCGATGGACAAGTTGGCAGACACAGACTCAGAAGGGTTGGTTATATATTGTGGCCTTGGAACAACGTGCGGGTAATCTGACTCACTCAAGCAGGTATGGCACAATGTGGGAACCCGGAAGCAAGACGGTATCCACCGGGGGAATTTTTGAAGAACTCTGCTGTGATCAGCACACAATTATACACATCCTGAGGGTTACCCGTTTAAATGTAAACACTTTCCACTCAAATTCGCCGACACATATATGCCGTTCTTGTTGTCACTAACATTTGCAAGAAAAACGCAGAAAATTAGCTCGTCTCATTATCCTACATGGTACTGCAAGCTTCCAAATTGTTTAACGGTATAGGTTTGCTGGAAGCACATGGCCAGTTTCGTGAGCTAGCACTGGAAAGCTCCAGTATTTGAAATTGTCATGATAAACTTGACTGACGAGTGTCGAGGACCGGTAGGGGAACTTCAGAAAATTTTGACCTTTGAACAACTATTACCCAAGTTCGGATTTTTTGCTTGCAAACATTGTGCTGATCGAAATAAAGCTGAGCCATTTATTGTTGGATTGTATGAATAGAACATTCCACTTTATCAAACCCCCCTTCCTAAAGATGGATTATAGAGTCAGCGAAAGAATGCATAAGCTTCACTCAAGGTTATAACAGATTTGCTTGTTTCAGTGCAACCTTTTGATTTGAAATGGTGGATCAAAGTGATTTTCACGCCCACTTCTACAAACCTCTAGACGATTAGTTTGTCGTTTCCAGTGACGCGGTTTATAAATTTTCTTTTGCCATGTATGATTTACTTTTGCTTTGATATCAGTTGTTTGTCACCCAGCATATCTGTTTGCTCAGAAAAGACTCATTTGTGAAAATCTGACGTTGGACCGAATTCGAGCTAATGCTGAAAACAGTAAGCTCAAAGCGGCAAATATTCTACCATATGAACCATAATGCCATGCCGGTAGCTCAGAAATCTTTCGTTTGGGTTTAGTCAGCCACTTTGTCCACCGTATCTTGTGGAATCCTGCACCTTTTCCCAAAATTAGCAACAAAAGCAAGATTTAAAACGTCTCACTTTCAACTCATTTGACCAGTACACTGCATGCTACTAATACGAACCCAAAGTTTAACTCCTGGCTCTTTTTCAGCAAACTTGTAATCAGGTCTATTGTTGTGAATTATTTCCACCCCATGCAAGATCCAGTTACATAAATCTGCATCCCGGTTTACCGTGGATTAGGTCAATTTATTAGTTTAGGTCAGATCTTCAACAGATTTTCACTTCACTCATGTACATTGCGAACTGAAAGAGACATAGTTAGGGTCAGTTTCGACTTCGATACACGAAAAGCTAATCCATGTGCAACTTATTTTGTAACTCACGAAATACATTCAAGTTCTATCACTGGAACAGTCAAAAAGCTGGGCATGTTAAAGACACGGATGCAAGGCAGACTGCATCGGAATACCTTTGAACTTATTTCGTTGGTCGTTCATGTAGTTAGCCCATCAACGAACTCATAAACAAGTGAACGATCAAAGTGAAATCGGACTTGTTCAGATGTGGAAAGGTACCTTCATTCGACGATACGTATAAAGCACGCGGGTTATGACAACTACATATTTATAATTTCAAAGACAGCCTTCATAAATTTACTGTTCCAAATCGTACCAAGTAATAATCCTTCGTTTGTTGTTTAATGCAAACAGGAGCATGCAGAAATTTTGTACAAATCCGCGAAGTGTGAAACATTGGAGCAAACAAATCACAATTGGACAGACCATGTGGACTCATTACAAAAACGGTACTGGCTAGTACACACATTTATTCACAATTTATACGCTCAGTTGATGGCACAAAATCATTGTCATCAACTGTTAAGGTGAGTGGATTTCGTTGATTGGTACACAAAGCTTAGCTACATAAGTAACTTCTGGGAAATATAAAAATACAATGTAAATAAAAAATAACAAAATTACTGTTTCAATAATCCAGATGGATTTCGTTAAATCTAATCAAAGTTGGTCTTGTTGTATAAAATACAATTATCTTTTTCGTTGTAACCACACATCTACCGCAATAAGTCATTTAGTATGTACACACCTGACATCCGAACTCCTGTAGCCCCGTTTTGAACCATTGATCGACGGACGAATATTAGATGAATCGCTTTTCACGTTTTTTGATACAACTCAAACATTTCATTTTCCTACAAACGTTTATAATAAGGTTAGAAACCTTCTACTTGTAATGAAGTTGGGCTGAAGCGTTTTCCTGATTGAAGAAAGTTTAACTGATCATGTCCAGTTGGTTGTAACCTAAACCATGATAGATTGACACGATTCACATCAAACAAGAGTCAACTGCCACTAACTTCGCTTGCAAAATTTGATCACCGAAACAAACTATTTGAGGCAGTGTCGGATTTAAACAACCAGATCGTTTGAGTTAAAGAAGATAATAACAGGCAACCAAACAAAATGCAAAGTGCATGTTGCTCAAAAGCACTGGTTAAGTCGAACCAACTTGTTTCGCTATAACATAGTGTCGTTTCCTTAAAATATTGACCTCACTTAGTGTGAATCAAACTATTGTTGTTCTGATTATATTCGACGCTGTAGAAAAGTAGGCAACACTGTTTTTCTTTTTTCCACCAAAATGGTTTTAAGACAACTTGCAAACAAATGAATTGGTCGTACTTCCATTGTACACCACTGTTTATTTTGTGGCTCTTATTGTTGACTTGTTGGTTTGTTGACTTTTCTTAAATGTTTTGCAGTCTCTTTGTATAACTTATCCATCTCCGCTCACTCTCGTCCACCTGGATAGCATGTAACCAACCGAGTCATCGCTTAGTTCACGAAGAAGTTATTCATTCTGGAATTTACGAAAAAATCCTCGTTCACATTTAGATCCGGTTTTTCGTTCGATATGGCAGAATTTCTAACATTCTGATCAGATTGTTTTGAGCAAGGAAAAATGTACAGTCCAAGCAAACTAATTGGTCTTAGAGGATTACCATTCAGCAAACGATAAAACGAGTTGTTATTTGCTATAAAGCAACATGATCTGCCTAGTTTGCTAGTTGTCAGTGATCACTAGCACAAAACGTATAGGCGAATGTGAACCCTGCAGCTAATCGCTCATATTGCTGACGAGCCAACATATGGGTTTTTGATTAACACCATAATTTTCTTACTTATGATTTCACTTCTGTGTCAAACGGGACTTCTGACAGCATGAACTGGCTTAGATTGCTTGTACCATGTTTGAAATAAACTTAGTACCGGAATATAAAAAACTCACTTTTGTCGTTTATGCGATTTTTGCATTCCAGATTTTTGCTACTTTTTCACATTCGTTTTATTATTCAACTCTTGGGATAGAATAACCCAATTCTAAACTCGATTTAACTGTTCTATCCTCTGCAAGTGTCGGCTAGCTATCTTGTATTGTCTTAGTGATAATGTTTGGTGCGACAACATCTAACTTTCGTGCTCCTCTTTCCTTACCTCAGCAAATTAAAGGCATATTAGTTTTGTCAGCGTGACGCGCAATTTAATAATTCGAAGTGCATCGTCATTCTGTGACAATTTGTGGGATCGAATAATTATATTTCTGACAATTTTCTGTTAGTGATACATATTGGCGTACTGTCGATCTTCCCGTTTAGTGATCAGATAATGGACAATGGGTGATAGGTTCGAATCATGCTGCAGTTATGCAGGGCTGAAACAAAATGTTCTCTGGCTTCATTAAAAAAAAAGAACAGTTCATTTATCAGTTTCGTTTACAGTTATATAAGTTGTTAAATACGAAGTTGTGAAAAAAAAGCCTTTGAGTCAAAAATTAACACAAGGCGCTGATTTTCACAAGCCTGCTGATTTTTTTGCAAACAGTTTATTAAAATGGGGCTGCTTAGCACTTCTGTAAGATGGCAATCAGGTGTGTTCCAGTCATTCGGGCAGTTTTCTCACTTTTCTTAATATTGACCTTTTTTGGGATCGAAACGGATTATGCGAGTAGCAAGCAGACCCAGATGAAAGCCGTTTGTTGCTTCAGCTGTTTAAATATACCCAGGGAGTTAAACAAAAACCAAAATGCGGTAGTCAAATTCTTTTCCGGTATGCTGTATCCAAACCACGTTTAACGCAGTGAGAAATAACTTTCAAGTGGATATTTGGTGGTCTCTAGAGCAGCTTGAATCCAGGTTTATTTGCGCATTATGAACACGACACCGTGCACATTGAATCGTAATGGGATAGTATCTAATTTGTAAAGGTATACTGTAGTTAAACCAACTGACCAAGAACCACAGTAATCATGTCCACGGTCCATAAATAAATTTGGATACTGAGTGGACTACTCAATTTCCGCTTAGTGACCTTGCCTCATAACGAGTCTCATTGCCAAATTATGATTTTTGACAGCCACGGATATCACCATCACGTGGGTTAAAGTTTAAGAGGTTTCAGTAAAGTTTATATAGAAAACATCAAAGTTTGCACGTTGCACAGATCTGGGTTTTAGATTTTTCATATATCCATATACGTATGAGAAACCTTTCATTTGGAACTGTTCTACAGATTCAGCCATATTATTACGGGTTCGATTATCCTCCGGGCTTCAGCAGATTAATTATATCAGTCATTCTGTATGTAAATCGTAATGCGTGGAATATATTCAGTTTTCTCGAACATTACAAATGAAATCCTGTCGTTTTATACAACGCGGCTAAACTATTGGAAGATACCGCCAGCACGACAAAATTGATGTCCGGAATGTAATGTGTTGAGATAAATTTTGTAGCAAAAAAATAGAAATATGGAAGAAGTAACTAACTAACTGGCCTCTAAAAATACAGACTGAATCATTATCAACATGTGTCCTGATTTACTGTTTGTAGTTAGACCTGTCAGAACTCCTTTTCTTTTAACGCATACACAACGGTTGTTAGGAAGTTAATTTGTACAGTCACATATTCCTGTCACAACAAGCAACTATCACTAAACCGTCCAATCTCAAGTAACGACCTTCGATGCTCAGTGTCAAAAACAACTGCTAACCAAGACCATTTCTACTGAGGAGATAATATTTAGCCATTGTTCATTATATAAAGGTTTCCTATTTTAAAAGATTGTTGTGAGGCAACGGTAACTGCACAGCCATGGTCAGATCACGAAAAATATTGATGCGAACACTTGATAAATATTTTTCCTTTTGCATATTGTTAAACACGCTAACTTGTGATAAACCTCCTTTCTATTCACCGATTTTCAAACGCATTCGAGCAAAAACCTGTAAAGGATTGGCTGAAATTTAATCCTCTATCTGGAGAGTTGCAATTAACCGGTTTGAATCAAACTGCCTCAAAATGTGTCATCAACACTTACTTTATCAGTCATACATTTATTTAAGAAATAATACATGGTAAGACCTGTATCATTGCATTGCGATCGTTACCCAACATATTTCGTTGTCAACATCACCCTTCAATACACAAATCTACGCGAATTCAATTCTCTATCACTTCAACTCTTTCCCATTTTATACGCTTGTGTAACCAAACGAGACGATTCCCAACCTTGGTCTAGTGTGCTACATAACAGTAAACTTTAGCTCGTGATATATGTTGCAGACTAGTGGTATGTAGTCCAATGTTGCATCGTTAATTCACTACTCAAAGATTTCGCATGAACGGCGACTCATTAATATTCTCACCAACTTTGATAAACTGTTGACAAACTCGACTTCTGGTTACCCGCTGAGTAAGGACGTATCTGGATCCTTTCCAGCAACCGGACAAAACACACCCTCAACAAGATGCACACTTTGAATGAATTGCTTACCTAGGTGGTAAGGCATTTGTAACATATGAGTGCTAACCAAAAAAGGAATCCTTCATCATTTTTGTATCACTCACTGTTTGCTTCCATTCCTTGGTTCCAGACAAACTGCTATGGACTTACAAAGTATCATTGTGTGATGCCGAGATCAAAATTGTTGGATTCTTATGGCTGAAGCTCGTCTAAACTTGTTCACGCAACGTTAGATGGGTGTATTTACTGTAAATGACTTTGTAATTCGCAGTTAGTAATGCGTAAAAATAAAAGAGTTGGCTTTCGATTGCCACTACTGTATCTTATTAACGAAAGTAGCCCAATGTGGAATTGTACAATCAGCCGTTTGTTTTAAGACAATTTCAAAATGTCCAACTCAGGCCAAACAAGCATAAAGTAAGCTCTGGATTAGTGAAACCCGTACTAATTTATCACCAATAATCAATTTACAGTCGCAGTTTACCGTTTAACTTCTGCTGAGTGCAGAAAATTTAAATCGTCTGTGTGCCATTAGCTTAGCTCTACTGTTTGATCATATGGTCTGTTTATGACAAAGTTACCAACAGACCCAATAGAAATACTGTTCAGTCAACGTTCATTTAGATTACCAGGTGTAGTTGATTTAATGACTTTACATTTTCTAAAACTCTTGATATTGTCGTTTCCCAGAGCCTATTTGGAAAAATTCTGGACTGTTCAATCAGTTTGTTAGGCAGTTCTTCTACACTGTTTATGTTCGTTGCTCAACGTGCGTTCTGACCGTATCCGTTGTTAAACAACCATCTGGCTATGAACTGTGAAGACCTCGCTTGTTCTGTTGAACGATTTGAGTGTTTGTCCATAATCCGGTTGGGACCACTTAAACCGCTGGTTAGAAACGTCATTCGGGTGGGAGGTTCATTATATTTTACACTGTATGTCCATTTATGCCATTTTACTCTTCTACTTCATGTTTTCTTTCCATCCAAACTAACATTGATAGCTCGTTTTATGTAGGATTTCTTTTGTCATTTTTACGTTCACTAACGGTTCAAGTCATAGTGTCGTGTAGTCAGCTTTATAGCCTTCAAGAATGCATAAAAATTAAATGAACAAGAGTCAGAAATAAAAAGGCGATTTCAGATTTCACTTAAAAACGGGAACAGCTTTGCTTGAAAAGGCAGGAAAATGTTATTTAATGAATGTTGACATTCACAAGAAACACTCAATTTGATTTTTTACATAGTGCTTAAGAAAATGAAAAAAACAAAGGGCAAATCATTACTTCAACAACTTCTAAACATCAACTAAAAATGTTGAACGAATGATAAATCTCCTTGCGGTGTAAATGTGGTCTGTAACTCATGAGAACCAAAATCTCAGACATCTCACTGCGACTCTTTGATTCCAATTTGTCTGCGTAGTCTTAACGGCAGAATTATAGATTACTGTCAACAAAACAAGTAATGCTTTGCCCCTTAAACATTATCTCGATACTATTGCCAATAAACCTGTTAGGGTGATAATTTGGTAGTAACTATACTACACCAATTTTGCTCATCTCGTAGAATACCGGAAAAATATTTCGTCTTAGCACCTTAGCTCGTCTTATTACAACTGGAACTTACGAGATTAAATTTTTCTACAAGAATATTTAGATTAGGTTAGAAACCAGTTTTACTTTTTCGAAGTTAATTTCGTGACACTTTAATTACAAAAACTTTATCAGTATATGCGTGTTTAAATGCTCGTTTTTTCACAACCTGTGATGAAATATTGGCTGAAAAATACGAGTTTTGTGAATGTCGTAGGAGTGAAGGTACAAATATATCAGTCTAGTATTCGAAATTCACATTAAAACCAGGGATAGTCTATTCTAAATTGTGGTCATGAATACACACGGAATCAATGTGATATTAATCATGACACTGTGTTTTGACCAAGTTCTAAGTAATGCTCCATCAGACAGTGGTCACGTTCAACCTGTAGCAGTTGCTTTAATTTCCTATTCTAAAAATTAAAAGTGTTCCCGAATGTGTTTCTGATTAAAATTTCAATTAGTAAGTTGAACAGAACTCAGCTTAAGGTCAGCATTATCTACTCACGCAAGAAATATCTGTTAATGAGCCGATGTACTCTAGAGATAAGCCAAAACCTGATGACCTTGTAGACGTTTAAGTGAAATTTCGGTGGATGTAAACTGCGTAGTCGCTGTTCAAATTCCTTATTGCGCACATGGATTTGACGCACTACCAATCATTTTTTTCACTTACTCCGATGCAACTTAAAATAAACTTCTTCTTCTCTGATCTACCCAGTTGACTTCACAAGAGCAGCTGTTTTCTGTCAGCTATCTTGTTGCTATCAACCACTGAAAAGAACTGCAGCAATAACAACTATAGTGATTCAAAGAGTTTCCCGTAAAAAATGTGGACAGAGATGTCGGAAACAGTTTTTCTCACGACTTATAGAACACCGATGCATTTCATCAGATACACACTACAGTCTGTGGGTTTGTATGGTAAAGTTCAATGGACAACGTGAAGCAAAACAGCCGAATCAAAAACCACACTAACAGATGTACATGGAAAAACACCAATGAGCATCAGACACCATGGCAATCTGATACTGATGAACAAGTTTTTCTGTACGCAAAAAGGTGATTTCCACATATTAATCGTTACCGCCTCAGCGAGCAGAATTTTTGTTGCATAACCTTACTGGAAGACCTTCCCTACGTTTAGAGGAGGTTGACACAAGTATCGAGCCGGTTATTTGCGACGTCAGATTCTCGACTGAGTGAGTCATTGCGGTATCCATAACAGTTTTGCGGACCCAAAGTTGAATGTGTTTGTTGACCCTATTACGCAATTGCCGCTCCGTCCTGTCTATATGACTGGCCCGGCAGTCAAACGACAATTCAGTTGATGTAAGATTTGACACGTACCCATAGCGACGTCTTCGGTAGTGGTGTTTGGATGTTGGTGGTGGTGAGTAGCATGATCAGTCGAGCTGCATGAAATGTGCCCCTCAGGCGGTTGTGAGACGTGTTTTCAACAGTCTTAATGTCACCACTCTCGTAAGACAAACGGAGATATTTAGTTTTTCGCACCATTGATTGTTTTAAGAGTCGAAAATGTTAGGCCCATCACTGCATTGTAGTGAACTGGACATGAATACTATTGCCCTCAAAGCCCCACCAACCTTGTTGGGTTCGGGCAAGCCATGCAGTTCAAATGTATGTAATCGTCCACGTGTACTCAATTTTGCCGCTGACTGTTCAATGAAGTGTCCATCCAGTAGTGCTTGTACATTCTTTTTAATACGCTTTTCAATATGTCTGCCCTTTCGGAACTACTTTAAAGAGATCTTCAAGCGGAACAGATGTGGACTCGAGAGAAATCGTTGCTCGCGGAAAATCAAGATGTTGGTCGTTCGTTAATCACAGTCAACCAACTGATCCGACGACACCGCCTACTGGTCAAAGAGGTTGCCAGTCGAAATGAACGAATCGAACTCATACTAAAGGTCAGCTGTAGATGAAACCACATCTGACTTTTATGCTGTTTATTTCCACTGTAACTCAAACTAGTCGAAGGATGACTTTTGACAGCGATCTACCATGGTTAGATGTTGATGGTTTTTCCATTTGTGGTCTAACCTCAGTTGCTATTACTGTGCTTGTTGAACATGTTTAGTCCGGAAAGTAACTCTCCCGGAACACTGACCATGAAAAATAGAAAAAAAATTGACTGCACATAACTGACGGGATTTAGTTAATTGCTTCATCTGCCTAAGAAGCCAACAGTAGAGGTAAAACATTTGCTTGCTTTTGCATTTCATCATACGAATTCATAATCTTCACTATGATGTCAGTCACCCACTTCTATGTCATAAGCCATTTGAAGAGCCATCAATCCACCCACGACCTATCATTTAACAGGACCAATGAGTAGTTCATTGTGCAACCATCTACCAGTCAGTATCTGAATGACAATTGACCTGGCTATGTCATCTAGTCGAGGAGAAACATTGTAACTACCTTTAGCAGATAATTATGAACTGGTTTGTTTACCACAGGCTGAGTAGTGCCCCAATGTAATTAGTACACTCTCTAGCTTTGAATGACTGGTTTGAACCCATTTAAATGGGTCTTGATTTGTGCATGATGGGATTTCGTGAGATTTCAAGTTAGGCTTCAGCATAAGAATATGCTGACCATCAGTTCCTCTGGGGGATTTCCCATGACCTAACAGTCGTTAATGTTTCCTTTACGAAATAGGGCTGAAACAATAACAGACACTTAAGTTAAGACGTGCGCACATTGTAGAAATGATGCATTCACAGGGAAAACAGTATGGGTGTTGTCGGTCGCGTTACATATGCACCCACCTTTTGGGGAAATGTGTCTCCCAAAAACAGCACTGCAAACGAAGATCAAGGAACATCAGTAAGCGAATGGCATCCACCGGAGAAGAAATGCAGCACCACTAATCGCAAGACGTTCATCAGTCAAACATCATGATTCGGTCACTATACTATCGTTTAGTATCCGAATTACCAATCAAATCACACAAAATTCAGTACCAATGCAAATGCCTAACCAAAGCCAATTGCCGACAAATGTAACAGAAGTTCGGAGATTTAAATTAGTTCGCAGCCTTCCTATTCAGTTAAGCCTTTTCAGACAGATCTCTTTGAGAAGAAACAATGGACTCGAGCTTCTTTCTTAATAAAGCCTGTCAGTAGTACAAACCATTGTTCGGGCCGAAAGTTGTACTCACATCTCCGTGCTTGTGTGACTAACGTGGTAAACACCAAGCCAGTAATCTTACAGTATGTACGACCGCATGATCTTTTTGCTACAGTCTGATCAAACTTCATGATCCAGCCATTGCCATAACTTGTACACCACTCGGGGATTTTTCAGCTCGTCAAGTAAATTTCACTGGTTGTTGTAGAGGATTCTCTGCTACGCTACTGCAAAATAATTAGATAAGAGTATAAGCTGTTAAGGTCATTAGGAAGCGTTCGCAATCTTTATCTCTAAATCCTAGAAGATAATATACGAACTAAGTCGGATAGCACTCTTTAACCGTTGGAATATTTTCAACGGATCGTAGGATGAGAATAGCAACAATGTTACAGGTAAAATACTGTCAGTTTAAAATCCCAAAGAAAAAAATACTATACACACCGTGTGGTATTACCAAAGTTCACGTTGCTCCTATTCTCTCTGTTTATGAGTAGAATGGTTTTCGGTTTAAGGCAAAAGGCTGTTTTTCAAACACATTGGGCTAAGAACAAGTATGAAATCAGATTTACTTCCACCGTTTGTGGCAATATATTGTCACACTCAAAGACGCGCCACTTGTCTGAACAATAATTCAAATGTGTGCGGGAAACCTTATTACGCTTCAAACATTTATTTTACTAAACTCATACACAAATACGTTCTTTATTGCAAGTTGAACACGGTTGCCTCATGAAAGCGTGGACAGAGTTCCAGTCCCGGCAGTGGAAAAGATATGCACTACTGACGAGCTCTAATCAGAGCGAAATTCGAGTCTGGTGCTTCTGTTGCTTGAAAGGGGTCGACTGTAATGTCTATGGGAATGCGACAACTACGATTAACTATGGGCGGGGTTCAACCCGAAATTAACCGAAGCCCCGACTACACATTCTTTATTCGTTTGTCAAGCATTCTTAAGTGACAATATTTCTAATGAGACCTTATGGGGTTCTCTTGAGTTGGCCTCAATAACCATTAGTTACGTGTGATTCGGCTAGACGTAATTTTCAAGATTACTCTACCTGATTCAGGAAGCATACTCCGAAGTAATAACAAAAGAATACACATAATTTCTCCTAAAAACTTACAGCGTTTGGCAGCTTCATGTATAGTTATCACGTGCCTCGGAATGAAGCAGCATTTGTAGAAATTCACAGCACTTCTCTTTCGTCCATCATAGGTGATCCTGTCTTTACGGATGGCGCACTAAAAGCCATCATCAATCCATTTTTGCTTCTGGTTAAAACAACCATAGCAGCCACCTTCTTAAGAAAAATTTTCTGCACGTTTGGACGGAGGTATATTAAAAACTGTTCATTATTCCTGTCCAGTGACCTTTTTTGAAGTTATTCGAAGTTTTCGTTTGGAAAGTTGACATTGTAAAATATCTCGTGACCATGAGGTGGTTCATTCATGCGCACTCTTGGCCGAAGAAAAAGAGATACTCCAGATCAATCACTTTCTCATCCGTTAATAAGGTTTGAAATATGAGACATCTGAATGACCTTAGTTACCGGTTTTAGCTAGTTCAGACCTCACAGAGATATAATAAAATCTAGCTTTCATAAAAATTACCTGATTACAGCCGGCATAGTTATGCCATCAAAGAGCGGTTCGCACTAATGTTCATAGCGGTGCCTCAGTGGAGAGCGATCAGGTGCACCGTGTTACGTCCACTGGGAAAAGCGCTGTTCCACAGTGGCAAACTCCATATTCCCATGCCAGATAGATAGAAGGTAATTGGCCGTAAACAACGGTGGCCTTAGAAATATGAAGTTTGTATGCACTGTTATTGCAAGTACTTACTGTACTTGAACGTTAATCACAAAACACTTTTTATTTTCATTTGAGATTAGTGGTGTCTGTGTCAATTAACACTTCTATTCATACGTGTACTGTATTGTCTCATACAGGAAGCAGATATGCTCCTCTCTCAATGTCCCGGTGATTCTGATGTGCTTAGAGCTGGAAGCGATGCCTCTGACAGTGAACGGAAACAAGCAAGTACAGAATCACAGACCGTGGAGTTGTGCACAGATGAAGGCATTCCCTTTCAAATTCCAAGTCGGATTTTGGACGAACTTTATCACACCTCGGTTGACCTACGAAATGATCTTAATAATCTAGATTGTTTACTGAATAAGCGCAGTCGATTATTAGACGTCGGACATTTGTGTTTCAATCATCATTGGACATATGGTGAGCTAAGATCGTGGCTTCAGGAAACGGAGGATTTGATCATGCTCGAATCCAGAGCAAGCAGAGATACAGCTACAGCCAAGGCAGAACTTCGGACACATGCAAATGTGGAATTCAGAGTCAATGGTTTGTTGGCTCAAAGTGTGCGTAATTTCAGTAAGTAATGTCAAAATTAAAAACTTTTTTCGGTTTGCTGGTTCACGTTTGACACACGGCTGAACAATTCCCTAAGGATTCTGTTGTATGGTTCCTTGTCGAAAACAGCTGTCTACCACTCAATGCTATGTGTTATTTCCTTCGGATGATAAATTAGATTGGCATGGCTACTATTCACAAATTTAGAGGAAGAGTTAAAAGCGAACCTGGTTTCTCCTAGCCTATCAAGTCTGTGAAAATTTCAGAAAACATTTTTAACTTCCCATAACCTTATGCGTTGACTGAAAGTGAGGTTACTCCAACCCATGTGCAACAACATCGAACCACATCAACCGTATCCACTATTATTCTCAGTAAAATAAAAAAGAACTCTCATGAAGACTAATGCACAAATAGAGCAAAGTTCTTATCGATACCCCTCTTCAGTAAGGGCAAGTTTTGGTTTTATGAGTATATTTTGCAATAAGGCAACTGAAACAGATGTTTCGTCGTCTGTTTACGCCCGCTTGAAATAGTACGCCATCAATTCCGTGTGAAACTGTTCAATGCCTGCAAGGTTTTAGTTGAATGCTCTTAACATAAGTTGAAGAAAAATTTGTACCTGAAGAAAGACAAGACAAAAACCATATTACTCTACGATCCGCCACATTTTTGAAACGTTGTTGCAATACGCATGTTAAGTAGACGTAAACCAAAGTGAGCAATGATTTACCAATTGCAGCATATACTTGCGAAACATTCTACTGTCCAAAGTATATGGCAGGTTGTGCAGCCGTCGCTTGTCACGTGAACTATGATGTTTCATAAACTTAGCTAAAAGTATCCTTAAGACCTAGAATAGGAGTAATGAAATTATCAAAACAATCAAGACATACATGGTAACAGTACACAAGAATCTATCAGTTGTGTAGCAGCTTTCTGCCAGTTTCCAACTTTCATTGATATCGTATAGTATATAGACTTGTATAATAATTGTTGCATGTCAGTATTGGCTGGAACATAACTTTTTTCAATCATACAATCAAAGAATGACTGGATCACCTTACTTTGGAAAAGTATCTCCATTTTTATATGATCCATGTTCAGTTGAGTTTCTGAGATACGATAAAGTTCCATCTGCTTAAAAGCGGCCTCTCTTGTAGGTCTAAACGAGAACCTGATAGAAGTCCACTGAGGTAGAAGGACTGTGAATTCTCTTGGGTGTAATCTTTAGAATAAACAATCAAAAGCATTACGGAATTATTATCATTGAGATGAGCTACCGTATCATGCGAGCATGCTGGTAGTAGTCAGCTCTTTTACAGCATGAGTAACCATAGCAAAAACCGACTTCGAGTATGTGACCGACCTTCGTAATTAAAATGTCCCACAACAAGGGTGAATCACTCATCAGTCGGCAACCAGAGTTGTACAATCGTAATAGAATATATTCTGATCACTGATGCGTGGCTCCCAAGCGAGCCATGACCAAATACTCAACCAAGTGAATCCATGCGAAATGTCGGTGCACTCATCACACGCTTCACGAGAGTTACGTCAATGAAGCCTTCCGATCAAAGGCGTAGTGATCCATTTACTCGCTTTGAAATTTTAATCGTGCTAGAGATGGAAAGTAAAGTTGACTGTAAAATCCATAATTTAGATGAATCAGCAACATTAGTCGAAAATGAGTTGATAATGGTTCAGTTAAAAAGTATACGTACGTATTAGATTACCGTTAGCAGATAAATAAGTCCGGACTTAACAGGGAATATCTGGGGGCAATTATCGATTCGGCCCAGTTATTTACTATGTAGTGATGTATAGGCTCAAATGCCATACCCCAACGAATAAGCGCTCAATTTTGCGTCCGCTCTGCTGTTTTTGCAGTCGTCAGCTCAATATTAGACCTGGACGACTAGAGCTTCTGCCCAGGTGACGAAAGAGAGTATTCTGTAAATAGTCCTTGTAGGCTCCCCGAACTAGAATCCACGTTACTTACAGTCTTCGGCATGATGCATCCAACGGGATAGTCACTATTCGGATTTTCTAATATGAACGCTGCAGTTGTTTGAGTGAGTCGCATTCAGATAGTGACAGCTAACAAATTTGGATGTTGAAATCCACAGAAGTGTTCTTGTGGGTGGGTCATTATTCTCATTGTTAATTTATTTGATTGGTTGTGAGATATTACATGTGCCCTTTGAGTTTAATCCCATTCATCTTCTCTTTAATTTGGGTCTAATTTCCCTGTTATCACGACAGTTGAGTATGAGTATCAACCACTCGTGTAATAAAGATAACGATTTTCGGCTGACAGACAGTATGGAAGGAAAGTATGATGTAAATTACAGAACAGCTATCCATGCTGTGATTGTACATGTGTGTTCTGTTTGACTGGGAGGATGGTTAGCTATTCCACCACGTTGCAATAGCTGACATACTTCATTTGTAACTCGCATGGTCTTGCGTACATAAAATGACATGGTGTAAGTTCATCAGATCTGTTACGTTTTAAAAGCCAAATAAATCGCATACAAGGCAGGTAGAAAACAATGAAATTAGTTTGACTCACTTGAAGCTCATTCGTGCACATACTTAAAGGGAAAAGAGACCATTCGTGTGGTTTTCTTTCGTGACTTGACGTAATTGAAAGTGAACAACGGTGGTTGTGCACCCTGAGTTACTCTTGAACTGAGTTCTCGAATTTAAATGGACAAACAGTCGAAGAAAAAACATTCGGACGTCGGAGGACAGGAGCAATTAATGTGGTATAAGCATTTTTAAAGAACAATCAACTGAGGTAATTCTAAAGCAAAGTCAACATTAATTCCATTGATCGTGGTCTTGGATTAGTATTCTTATGGAGAAAGAAAAAAGTAAGAATTTGGCTCCTTAAGAAGAAACGATTACGCTTGCCAGTAGTCTGTGTGTAAGCAATTGCCCATATTGTCGTATATCAGCAATGGAATGGTTTTACATCTCAAAATCTTGGATACTTTATTACGCACGTATCGCACAGCAGTACGTGGGATTACATAGCAGTTTTCTTGCTTGGTTACACTATTCCTCAGCAACCACACGCATTTAGTGAATATGAAGCCATTATCTTGAATACTCAATTCTGCACTACCGCCTTGAGCAAATGCCGTTTGCCTCAAGCTGATCGTGTTGGCCAACAAAGCTGGGCATGTGCGAATACTGTCTTCAGTATAGTGCACTCAGAAGCGTGAGCTGTCCATAAAGATTCCGATGACTCTGAAAGTTGTCTTTAGCATATGGTTAAAATGGTCAAATAATGTATGCTAATATGAGCTAGAGCAACACAACTCAAAAAAAAGGTCGAATCATTTGAAAATGTCATAGTCTGTTTTGGCCACAGGGCTACAAAACGTTGGGTCAGGGTCCGCAAATTATGCTAAAAACCTAACGGCAAATAAGAATGCGTCTCATTTTTCATAAGAAAATTGGTAATTTTGCCTAACACTTCCGCCAGAGTATAAGCCTATTTTGTTCATGAGTACAGCTTTCTATTACCCGTCATTTGATGAAAACGTTAAGATGTTATCACACACTTCTGGGAACATATTGCATTTTCATATTATCCAATTGCTCTTTCATTGATGCATTCTTATTTTCAGCCCGGTGTTGATTTCTAAGCACAAACATTTGTCAACAACCAGCTGCTATAGACCGTTGACCGTGATGGTCGAATGAGTGACGATGTTGCCAACTGGCTTCACTTCAAACAGCTGTACGCCCTCGGGTCAACTAGCATTACTGTAGTTTGTTGGGGTCGTTGGTTAGTCTGATTTGGTTACGACGCTCATCGCTGGTTCGGTTGGAAGTATTTTGAAACATTTACGTCTCTGGATTTTGGTTTCGGATCAGCAGTTGTTGGACGATCTGTATACGTGTGCATATCCGCAACAGTGATGAGTAACAGGTCAAATCTATTACTGCGTACAAACAGATTTGCAGAGCGGGACCAGATTCCGTAGAAGCATGACAGGTGTTGAGGTGTTTATTGTTTTACGTCGTTTCATACCCCGTCTTCTGGTTAACTTAGCCACATATGCACCTACACATCGTATAATGGATTTAACGATGTGTAGCAGAATGTTAATATATGTAACCTAGATACCTCAACACAAACAATAAAAGGACTGAAATAAATGATAGACTTAGCGAACACCTCAGCGCTCGGTGGATAGCAAGTCAGATAAGCTCTAGTAAATGCTTTTCTGTATGCAGTTGGGTGATTGCTGATCGTTGGTAGATACTGCTTCTACAAACCAGGGGTTGTAGAACATTTTCGCAAAAGTCCGCCGAATGGTGAAACAACGCTGATGCGCAAACATATCCTAAGTGGTCGGTGACAAAGAAGTTCAAACTATTGATTGATTGTTGGTGATAAGCCTCATTTTAAGCTTTTCAATGTGAGCTCAATGCTCATGTTAAGTTGGGAAACTAATGTGAGTCGTACCACGTTCTAAGTGTACTTTGAGTGCCAAATCGCTGGACAATTTTATACGTATGATAACCAGTGAGGTCTTCAGCCAGTGTTTTGTAATTGAGCCAGTTATTTCAAAAGTGACGATAAGTTAAAAGTTGGCAAACACTAAAATGATCATTTTCGTGTACTATGCAGGAGTGTATGTTGGTCAACTGCTAGTGGGATGCCCAAACTAATAGATCACTAGTCAAAAAAATCTGGGTTTAAGTTCTCAACAACCTAACATATCAGTTTATGAATATAACCGCTACGGTGGTTTCAACTTTGTGTCAACCACTGGCACTGTGTTAATCTTCAGGCTTAAGGCCAACAACATCAAGAATAAGGGTCATAGATACAATTTGTCAGCATCATCTTCTTTGGTCAAATCACGCTCAGTGGCGACTGATGTTGGTTGGTTATCACATTTTACTTATGGACATGAGTGCTCTGTAGGTTAATAAATATGGAACTGCTTTTCCCCTTGAAAGTCTGCCGTTGTCATGATGGAGAGATTTGCGTGTTTTTTGTTTTCACTAGATCTTTGTTAAACTCAACTTCAGCTATGATTATATATTCTGGAATGAAAGCTTGTCTGAACTCTTGTCATAGCCACCTATGCGAAGACCAAAACGTTTACGAATTTTGAACCCGTTCTACCGATTGTTACAAATCTGACGCCCAGTGTTTAGTTACCTACCACTGACCAAAATTCGCACTGATATTGCTGGGGAATACCACGGTAGTTTGTGACGAGAAGATTACCATTCAGCGCATAAAATTTGACCTACTTTGGTTATTCAGTTTGATTGACTGCTAATTTTCATGCGTTTGTCTCATACATTTTCAAAAGAGCTTACATCTTTCATGTGAAAGCCAACTTCACTTCATGTAACGATCATTCTAACGCCATATACCCCGACCCCAAAGATGCTCAAACCGCCGATCTACTGCGTCAGACTAAAGAAGAATCTGCCAACCTCAGTGATCAGCTGGCACAAATCAAACGTAAGGTTTTAGACCTGGAGCACAACAGAAGTCTGGCTGTTGTGGAGCCGTCTCTGAGCAGCCGAAAGCGTGAAATCCGGGCACGTATAAAACAGTTGGACAAACGCGCTCGCGTGCTACAACTGATTCAAGCCACTGTTGACAAACAGTATGCTGGTCTTAGAGACGTGTGCGTGGAAAAGCGTCAACGGTTAGAAGAACTCTTGGCTTTAAATCTGGTTTATGACGAAGTTTCAGATGTGGAAGTGAGTTTCTGTGAAAGTTGACTTTTGCGTTTTTGTTGCGTGCGGACTCATCCGAATTTGAACCTGAGTATCTCGAACAAATTTATATCAGGTGACACGCTGTTTCAAAGAGCTCACTTGTCTTAATTATGAATCTGAGTAAGGGGAAAACCAGTCGTGGAGTGTTTGGTTGAGAGTAGACTTCATAGAACACGACATACACGTTGATTGAGGCATTTTGTGAATGGTCACTTTACATCCTAAGTTTGGAACGAACCATACAAATTCAGGCCAGGGAGATATGGGCTTTATACCGGTCGCTCACTATAGGTGCAGATGACGATTTTCACACTCACCTGCATATCGCCCACTTCTCTGGTCTTCATGACCCAAGTAACGTTTGCGATTGCACGAGGAAAGAACTGCTGTAATTGCATTGAATTGGCCCTGAAGAGAATTTTCTTTTTGCTCATATCAGTGTTGTTTTCCATATACTATATTACACTATTTAAGCCGCTCTTTGAGAGCTAGCCAGGTTGGCTTTACAACAAGACAGCTGCATGGGAAAATCCAAGACCATCGTCCAGCCGGGAGCATTGAGTGCCCACATGACGGGCGCAAGCGATATCAAATTTTTTTGCGCGAATTAAAACGGTCAGGCGCCACCGAAATAGATTGGCATTTTGATGCTTCAATTGTTCCTTAATAGTCAGATTCCAAAAAAACAATTTCCTTTTCCCTCTCACCGAATTGTATTTGTAATGATCTACTCCCGAATCAAACTTAGTGACTGCGAGCACTGGCTTTCGTTAGTTGTTCAAGCTATGGAATATAGTGTTCGTATTGATTTACGTCGATTTTCCCGACCAGTAAACTGATGGGTGTTACCTGACGAAAATGATGAAAAAACTGTTAACGAAGAACCCTTCTATGTGCATTTCGAAATCGTCCAAATGTCATACGGGCAAGTAGGGTGTATATCAAACAGCTTTGTTCAATTAATAGAGTAGTGTGGTTGTGTTAAATCCCTCATTTCAGTGCTTCCTCACTTTACAGTATGCGGCGGAAAAGTTCATTCTTCAAGCCGTACCCTCACAATGCACTTGCTGCCATGTCACCTGTTGATTGCGATTTGAAATGAGCGCCGCCAGAATGCTACACTGAATCTTTAACAAATCATGTAGGGTAATTCTTTACTTCCTTTGACTGTTAGGCTTCATTTTCCCATGAGCTAAAATTAAACAGCCGTCTGTGGCTGGTCACCTAGCAGACAAGCATCCAACACAGTTATAGAAGGGAGTGAGAGAAGTTTTCTCACAAACGTTCACCCCACTGGCAACCCGAGAAACAGTTAACTGCTGCTTCCACCCTCCTGGCCAACAAACGAGCAACCATCCACTATTGCTTTCAGCAAGGTTGAAAGTGCGTTTTGTAAACAGTCTTAAAGTTCCAACACCCCCAGTGATCGCGACTAATTATCGTACAGTCAACAGGTGTGATCTACGCAGTTAGGGTTACGCACGATATGCGATTGAAGGTGTGCTAGCGAATGCACAATTGCAAATGATCGTCTATTGGAGGCATCTTATTTCGTCGTTTACAAATTTCTCTTTTTTCCGGATAACCCAGGTAAAATGATTGTCATTTGACGCTACTCAACTCGGTGTCTATCTTTCGCTCAAGCATCATTAGGTATAAGCATGAATTGTGATACACTGCAAGTCTGAAAGCAAAGTAGGCCTATCCCGCTTTTAGTCTCTAATTAACCACCGCTGATTATTCACAGAGAGTTAGAATCATATCTGCGCACGTTTGTCCCAAGTGCTTCTAGCTTTCTCCAGTCACGTTGACTGGATTTAATTATACTGAAGTTCACATTTATAGATTTCGCATTCAGATAGATTTAGATAGGTTTCACATTTTTAGATTGCGCCGTGACATTCTATTGCTGAACAGAATTACTGGCAAAGATAAACGTAATGGAATTTGGATGGAGGAATCAAGTTGTACAGTCTTTGAAACGGCTGATTCTCAATCATGACCAGAGTAGAGAACATCCACGTCAAGTACGGTTTGAATGGGGCTGATAAACATCAACCTATATGAAGTTTTGAGCCCAATAATATCAACTTATTGACTGAACCACGGTACATGTACGGTTTAAGTGAAAGTGATTGGACAGTCTTACGTAAAAATCTCTCTGTGTGGTATGACCTGTAGTCTTTTCATTTGAAAAATTTTCGTTGGCTTCTCATTAACAGAAGATCGTGTATGTCGTGAGTCATTATTAAGGGTCCCACAATCGAGAAATAACAGAAGGAAAAAAGACCCACAACGCTGTTTCAACTTCATTCCAAAAAATATCGGTGGAATATGCGACGCCCAAAATCTCATTCACGTAGCAGTTAAAGACAACGTACAACCTAGCAGATAATTCATTACAAATAAGCCGTTTCAAAGACTGTACAACTTGATTCCTACATCCAAATTTCAATACGTCTATCTTTCCTAGCAAGTCTGTTCACTAATAGAATGTCACGACGCAATCTATAAATGTGTGAACTTTGGTATAGTTAAATTCAATCAACATAATTGGAGGAAGCTAGAGGCAGTTGGGACAAACTTGCTCACATATGCTTCTAACTTTCTGGGAATAAACCGCGGTTGTTAGTCCGAGACGAAAAGCGGGATAGGCCTACTTTACTTTCAGATTTGCAGTGCATTACAACTCATGTTCATGCCCAGTGATGATGAAAACAAAGACAAACAACGAACCTGTCAATCGTATCAACATTTCTATTCGATAGCACGAATCAACCGGGTCACTGTTCCAAACAGGGTTTCTCTGTGGTGACAATGTGTTTATCGGCACTTTTGGCAATTAGTCAAGGTACTATACACATATCAACATGCTGACACAATGATCGACATGTCTTCACCTTTCTTCACTAAAAGAAAAGTGCTCATTCTCAGTAAAAAGAAGAAGACAAGCATCTGGATTTGTTATCAGTGACATATTGGTGGACACCATGCACTTCATAGAAATCACGGTGGGCTTTACTGATGGTGCAAAGTAGGGAGGATTTTGAGATGTGAACTGACGTATACAATGTTACCGTGGACTAGTGGAAGTATATTACTGTTCATTTTTCCACGTAAGTATTCCATAAATCAAGATTCGGTTGTGATTCCACTGTTCACGTGGATTAAGTTGCAACTGTTAACGACAATGTTTAAATAGCTCAGTCGGCGGTCCCTATTTGCTGGCACGTTACCAGTTACCTCGTCCGCGTTTTCAAAATACGGACTGTCATTGGAGATTTACAAGAAAATACAAAAGAATGCCTGAGGCGTGTTAATTAAACCGATTAACCAATCATCTAATGTGGTCTAATCAGCTAAACTGACCAAACTGTGTGAACTTAAGTAACCTGTACAATGAAAGTCGTTAACAGTGAGTTGTTAGCAAATGTTTCCTGTGTGACTTTTGTGGGTTCACCACCTAGCCACACTACAGACATGAAAACATCAGGTGTGTGTTTAAATGTTAACTGGCAACCGGCACTTTCATTTCACCGAAAATACATTAGAACGTGTGAACTATAAAGAAGCAGTTCAATTTGTGCATTTGTGTGATTGTGGCTTCAAACTGCATTGAAGTAAGCAATCTGACCGTCACCCCACTTTTCAGGGTGTCAGTCTGCTTATCTAAAAATTCGACAAAGATTTTTCTTCTTTATTTCATTAGTCATGGCTCAACCAACAAGTCACCGTGGCTGCCCTGTCAGAAACCGGTCGAGATTTAGCCGAATGTCTGAAGCTGCTAGAACAATTCGCTCGAATCGCCAGCGAAGTGCTGGGTGAACTGCTTACTGGCATGCTACCTCATTTGGGCTACGATTTGACTACGTTCCCCGAACTACAAGTGGCCATCGCCTGTTTACAGGAGGGATGTAACTGTGCAGCTGGTGGTGCTCGGCGCGTAGAGCGAGCGGTGAATTTTTGTCGTGAGTTGATTCGCAAACGACATTCCGATGCACCGCAAGTCGCAGTCTGGGAAGATCGGCTCACAGAAACGTGGTGTGATTTAACCGAACTGATGGAGAGTCGACTGCAACAACTTATTGCCAAGGCACATTGTTATATATATCTGCTCCGATGCTCTGTGAGTGCTGCCATATTTAACTGATACATCAAGAATATATTCACGTGATTAAGACAAACCACCTAAACTTTGGAACCAACATATTTGCCAGTAAAACACTTGTTATCTTTATCTGAGAAAATGTGCGCTGTTTTCAGTATGGTATTTCGTCACCTCATGTTTAGGCCTTCTCGCCAAATTTTCGTCCAATGTTCTTATCAGATTATTGACGTAAGCTATCCGGAAATGGCCCAAGCTGTCTTGAAACTCTAGTTATAGCTAACGGGATCCGACAGAAGACTTTATGCACTTAAGGTAGGTAGCCCCATTTGGCCCCGGTAGATTTTACAGTTTGCGAACGCATTAACCATCTCCGTAGTAATTGCCGTGATTCAACTTCTTATAGCCCGACAGTGTTGCGTCATTAAATCTGAAGTTATTATTCTGCACAAAGAGATCAATCCTTCAGAAGTTTAGAACAACGGAAGAAAGGCAGCAGGTGTGAACATCTAGCCATATTCCTGCTCACTAAAAACGTTCCATTCCTCTTCTTCATCCAGAGGGTAACTTGACTGACCGTATTGGGTTTGGCATTACAATAGAACAACTCAAAAGTCGCTGGAAGTCGTCATCCAGGATCTACGTTCCACTCTCAATTGTGTCTCGTTCGCTTTTTTCCAAGACTACATTCTCCGTGTGAATGCAAAACATTTTCTGTCATAACTTCTTGACCTCCTTTGGCTTCCTGTCGGCTAGCTTGACCTTGTACATGAAGTTAGACTGTATATCCCTAAATTATTTCACTATACTCTGTAACTACAAATAACCAGTAGCAGGTCAGTTGCTGATAGTGTTTGATGAGCTCAGAAAATACCGTTATTATCCTTGTATGTTATAACCTTCTGAAACCAAGGAGGTTAGCAGAAATGATTTGATTAACCGACGATGTCACCGTTCATACAGTTACGTTGTTTTAGAATTGTGCCACTGCAGTAAACTCTATATTCTTTCATTTCAGTCAGTTTGTCTGTCTTCAGTGAATGATTGTGAAAACATGCATTGCAGTATTTACGTGGTATCCTGAGTAAAGGGTCTAAAACATGCAACTAATTCATTATATCAGTTAACGTTGCTCAAGACGACCATGACCCCATTCATTCAATGGTGTGTCTTCCCTCACTTCAACTTCTGGCATGTTTCTTTCTAGTTGTCTTTCAGCAAGTTCGCTTGCATATTTCTAACTGTAGCTGATGAGATTAGTCTACCTTACCTACCCTGCAGTGATGGTTGACTGGAGGCATGGCTGACGAGTAATTCAGACTTTCGACCGATCAACAGAGAACAGGTGTCTAAAAATGGTAATGCAAAACTAACAAAAGGGATCTGACTAATGTTAGAACCTTCGAAAACACCAGAAAAGGAGGATTTCGCTGAAAACAGCTGACACTTGAAAAGGACCTTTCTGTCTAGACTGAAAACCAATGAATCGAGCGTGAAGCGACTAGTCACACCGAAATCATCTTAAATGAACTAATGGCAGACGACCGACGCATGCGCATAAGGTGCATCATGTATTGTTCTGCTTTACTCATTGTTCTTGTGAACTATTTGTCATTTTGTTCTCACACTCCTGATTGCAGCCAATGATATGTGTGCATATGCACTACTTATTAGTCAGTCAACTGCTTCAATCCAGAAAATCAACTTGAGATACAAACTAAAAAACGACTCCGAGTGGCGTAGCTTAGATCAGCTATGTTGCGATAGCGTTTTAGAGATATAATATAGCTTGCAGTTTCTCCCATAACGTTATCACTAGGAGGGCATAATAGTGATAAACTGGTAAACCGACTAACGTTCACCAGCGTACTGTTATAAACTTCTAATTTGCCAGTGGTTTTGTGGAATATAATGAAAACATTGTAACTGTTCCATTGTAAAATTTCTCCACACTTCAGCCTCGTCAAAGTGAAGTACTATAACTGGTAGAGTGCCATCCAACAAAACAGTGAGTAGAGGCGCATCACACGTTTGATCAGTGCAATCATCCATATCTAGGCACAACGCTTTATTCGCTTCATGAACTACTTGTCAGGACTCTGCAGCAATTGGTGACATATGTCAGATGTTTACCTGTTCTATATAAACGTGGAATTATTCAACCCCTTCATAGAAGAACCGTGCGTTCACTGCTTCGTACAGAAGGAATCATTAATTAAATTACATTTTTGAGGAGTTTCAAGAACAGCTGTAAAATTTAAGTATTACCAGTCAAATTTCCAGGCCACCTATTGTTAATCGATATGATCGGTTAGTGGCGCAAAACCACTAATTCTAGAAAGAAATATATCTAATACATCCAATTTTGTTTCAGCCAAGCTGACAAGTTAATAAGTGTGTAGTTCAAGCATTCGTGCAGAAGGGAATTTCTCAATGTGAATCAACAATTTCTGTTCAATAATGATGGCAATTTCGTATGCATTTTCGAAACAGGAACTCGAGAAACTTCTCCAGAACAAGGCATGCCAAATTCCAGAGGTGACTAGCAAAGAACCTGAAGTTATAACTCAACAAATATCATACCAAACAGCTCTTGAACAAGATATACAAGCACTAGAAATACGCGTAAGTTCAAAACAATTGTGTTAACCTAACTAGACCTAAGAAATTCAATTCGATTGAAATATCCTTTGATATGTTATATTTATCAGCAGCGGTTGCTAGCTAAGCATGTAGATGGTTTATCGCGGATAGAAGACCTATGTTCAAAATCAACGTAGTGGTGTGAGCTGTGAACTGATGGTCAACCCTAATTCGGTCCAGTTTGTGAGTTTCATTTCGGTACTTGTGTAGTGAGCATATTGTTTTGTACATATGTGCTGGAACCTTGTCTATTAACAATTTAGAACGGTTCTCCTGAACAACAATCAGAATGTAGTCCAAACCTGTATTTGATTAAGAGAACGTAGTGGGGTTTGTAGACACACCGTATATTCTCCGCAAAGTTTGGAAATACAGCTATTAGTTTGCTCCAGCTTAGTCTAAGACCGAATGTAGTAATCAGGAGACTAAAGGGGAAGAACGCGAAATATGCCACAGTGTGTCAAAAATGCGCTCCAGTCGAAAGTGTGTGAATTATTCCAGTGCCCTAAACAACACAAACGAAACGACCCTGAAGAATAGAACAGTAGATAGTAAGCATTAGTTGCATGTAGTTAGTTGCACGAATGAAGATATCGACAATGTATTTGCATCAGGCCTTCTGTAGCAGGCATATTTGAAAACATACTTACATAAAAGATAGGTAGAAAAACATGGTTGCCGCCAGGATCATCAGAGCAGCCACAGGATAATTGATCACTACACACAAAAAGCAGATACACATACCCTATTCCACTTATTACAGAAAGCTGTTAATCTTAGGAAGAACACCGAAGAGTAAACAAGATTTTGTGTTCAGAATCAAGTACTGGCTGAAAGCATCAATTGTATACAGAAAAGATAGGGGAGGGTTGGAACCAACCTACATAACTTATCAACTGTGTACACCCAAAAGTCCGAAACTATGCTGAATATACTACAGGAAACTCCACCGAGTTGTAACTTTGAGTAAATCGGCATCTGTAGAACAATATAATCAGCCCTGCGCTCACAAAAGAGACGGGTCACTGATGTTTTTCATTAAAAGCTTGTTTAAGTCGCATCTAGTATACTTAATCACTTTCCAATACTATCTAGGAAAAGACGTTTATTCCAGAAATCAATGAACTGCTATTCTGGTTTACATGAAGAAAAGTTCGCAGCAACATATACGAAAATATGAAGAAAAGTTTAAGGGCAAAGTAACTGTCATCACAAGTTTTTCCTTTACATATAACATGTATTTCTGAACACACGTTCGGTAACAGTAGTGGTTTGTGCAATGCAGTGAGGTGAATGTGAATCAACAAGAAACGTCGAGGTGCTTGATAGAAACAATATCCAAAACACACAATTAGTTGTGCTTATCCGTCAGTTTCACTAATAGACGCCGGTTGAACTTTTGACTGAAATAATTTCAGTTTCAAGTGAAAGATTAATGATAAGTAATACTCCGTTAATCTATTCGTAAGATAGTTACCACTGATGTGTCCAAACCACACATGACCAGTTTCATTTCAAAATATTACCAATGACATCAACAACAAGAGTGAGTGAGATTTCATTCATAGTTTATTAGGCAAGATAATATTTAGTCATCGCTCATAATTGGCGTGGTTTGTTCATTCGTTGACAGGTTTATGTTGTTTATCACTGACTACCATTCGAGGGGACAGCAATTTGATCCTGGTTTTGGTTCACACTACTCTAATAAGCTGTCGTAATCCAACTTCGCAAAATGGTAAACAGCGCGTAGCAAACAACTAAAGAGCTCAACTAACAAAACAGGATCAAATAAAGATGCTTACGTAAGAGTGAAAAAACGTCCAAGTAGATAAGTAGACGTCGTCAAGTGCACATCCGGACGATGATAACACATGCAACCCTTATTTCTGTTCGCACCAATCAATTGCTCGAAACAACTAATTGCGCACGTTAATGGTATGACGACAAACGACACATGGATATATATCAGGCAGAGGTATTTAGCTTCAGCACCAAAGTAGCGGAATTGGCTACGTCAACATCTTTTGGCCGATATGTGACACCGGGTTAGCAACAGTTCAATAAACACTAACATCTCCGGGTTCCGATTGCGCAAGTGGACTATGAACGAACTCATATGGTACTTGCATAATTAAACGTAGTTGAACATTTCGCGGTCAGTGACGCCTGATTTTGTTCATATATTGTGGCTGCGACTTACGTTCAGCCATTACCACTTGCATCAAAACAGAAAACTGAATGTTGTGCCATCTTTCTCAGATATTCTAACTTGTAAGAACCTTGTCACAATTCAGTTCTGTACTAAACTTAATTAGTACAGCCACCAAACTGGCGGTCATTTTCGAACACACGTACAGTAGGTTCGTTCGATGAGTGACCTTAGAACTTTGCTGCGTAACCCCTAGATAATTTGTCGCTTGCCAGATATTTTCGGGAATACCCAAGTATGATGCGGTAAATATCGCCAACTGGAGCAGTATAACCCAAACTACTTTTAAGAAAACTTCTACAGATCACCATTATCAGCTTGACTGTTAAGGTCAGCAGTATACCCCCAACGTAATGTTACGTTATGTAGAAATCTTTTACACAGGCATGACGATCTGTGACAGATCTTTGCCAAAATCTTCTCTTACGTGTTCCGAATTTGTTGTGATATTTACCTCGCAAGATTAAGAAGCATCGTTGCACAGTATCTAAACACGCTTAATGATGACTCACTAGAACCCTTTTACAATTAAAGCATACTCTTTGAATGCTAAGCGTACGGTGCGCTTACTTTTACTCTGAATTTCGCCACCCTTCAATTAACTTAAGCTAGTACCTTGTTACTTTTTGTGATCTTGTTAATAATCGGGCGTACCAAATGTGTCACCTTCACCTGCTATTATTTATCTTCTTTCAAGCTAAATGTGGGATATCCAAATCATCAAATGACCTCACAGTCAACGAGATTGTTCGTTCCATCAGTTAGTCTTTACAATAATTTATGACGAATTTAGTACTTTGGTTATCCACATTCAGTCTCTCTCTTGTTTATTGGTTTGGCTGTATATGCAATTAGCATCTTATGGTAATTGGAAGCAAGCTGTCGACATCTGTGCAGTTCTAGTGTGATGACTGTGTAAATTTCTTAACGACAGACGTCAGTTATTTCCAAAGCATATTCCTCGTTGTCCAAATCCACTTTCTTTCTTTTGAGTTGGGCTCATTGAATCCATGGATTCTAGTTAAGCTACTTAACCCTGGGCTGAACAATTAGGAAACATTACTCTAACGTGGTCACTTTAAGATTTTTGTTTGTCACCAATCAGAAAACAAGCGTCTAATTGAAATGTGCGCGAATTAAGATGAGCATTTCCCACCTACTGGAACAACTCAAAAAATATCGCCCCATCAGTTAATTTCCAACAGCCCTCCGTGTAAGCCCGAATTTTAAATGAAAATCAAACGTGTATGACATTTCTTAAAAGTGAAATTTAATATTTTGTTAATAACTAATTCCTTTACCAAACCCCAATGAGTTTAAGTCAAAAAGTTGTAGGTTCCGCAAAGTTGGGCGATTGACATCATAAAAATTACAGTGTACAACCTTCATGGGAAGCAGTTGTCATTTAGAGCGTCTTGATTTGCCTGTTATGTAGCATGGGTTCATGGACCTACTGGGGTCATAGCGAGAAGAGTTCAATCAATTAACGTGCTCACCGGAAAGCGAGCCGCACTCAAAACTTTGCTTTGCCATCAACCAATAATTATTACAAAATCAGAAGGAAGAGATCACGTTTTCATCTCGAACACTGGATCATGATCACAAAGCGGAAGCCCACATCTCAGGTGACTCGTGCATCGTGATTCCTGTGGATAAACGGCGCTCCGCGTTCAGTAGATCATGGGTTTCAACAGCTAATTTGTTTCGAAAGCTGAAGGTCAGCCTGAATGAACCAACACTGTTTACCCACTATCGAAAGGTTTCTAGCTGGAGGTAAACACATGAACCGAAGTATTACCGCGGTCAAGCGTTGACTATACAATAACCCCAACCTATATTCTGGCCAAGTTTTTGTTTCGTATTTTCAAGCCTCATTGAAACTGCGCAGACTGTACTACCGGAAATTTCACATAACTGGCTAACAAGCTAGCGGAACTTGTCTAAAGATAAGGTGAACATCCGTATAAATATAATATCGCTCCGATGTACACCATAATTCCAGTTATAGAAAGTCTTAATGTTATTCGCGAGTGTCTTGAAGTGAAAATCAGTTTAGCTGAAAGAACTAATTAGTCAGTCAACAAAGTGGAAACTACGAAGCTTTGTAGAATGCCCGCCTTCTTCACATTCAGCGGTATACTCTGTTAGCAAACGGACAGGTACGCAATGGGCTCACTGATCTCCCTTACGGTTACCAGCTTTGTTAAGCAAGATTTAGAAAACAAATTGCAGTCTAGTTTTTTTTTATACAACTAGAGTCCAGTAGAATTTGGCAAAGAACTCAGTCTTCGAGGTTACGGAATAAACAGAAAAGCTGCTGGTAAACTGAACACAGGCATGAGCAGTAAGACTACCCAGTTCAGTCAGTATCCTTTATTTAGTTCAGACAACCCATGTACTACAAGAAAGAAATAGCATCCAATCAGCTGTTCGCGACACCATGTTAATAACCATTTCCGAGAATGAACCTTTGAAAAAATGTGAAATTGATGAGTCAATACTGAAAGCCAACGGCTGCTGTGATGAAATGTTACGTCAAACCCAAGAGATAACCTGTGACGAGATAAACAACTCAGGGAGTAGCAGTCAACTACTGTTATTCCATAGGGAGCGATTAGATCGAGAGACAGTATACGGATGCTCAGACAATACAACATCAGAATTATAAATAAAGACACCAATAAAGTAACCAAGACGTCACTTTAGTTGGAAAACAAACGGTCTGTTCTGTAAACGTTTAGAATGTATGTGCCGAATTAGGTGCAAATATTATCGGGCCTCTAATATTAAGCAGATCACCTGTAAGCTAGAGGTTAGCGCCTAAGAACATGCGGTTTGGGGTGAGCCGCCACCAACTAACGTTTACCAACTCAGGAAATTAGAATATAGTTCGGCTGTTAGTGAACATACAGTCCTCAATCTATATCAAGTAGACTATGCTAAAATGTTGCCACCGTAACGACAAAGAACTTCTACTGGCAGATGCTCTACTACTCGCAGCCACACAACAAGCAGTGGACGTTGTAAAACCCAACCTTTCGGTTGTAACTTGTTGTGGCTTAACCGAGGAATTACCAGAAAATAATTATAAATCCTACGGACGGCATATTCTCTCACGTATGCTCCGCTTGTGGTGTTGATTTTTACGCATTTTAGCTAAACATAATGATGGTTCCAACTCGAAACATTTGTGTTTCTCTCCGCCTCAGGTTCAGTGGGTCATCCGAACAGCCAGTCGGCTTCTTCCACTGTACGCCGGCAAGTGGAGTCAGAGATTAACCAGACCGAGAGACAAACTGACCACTCTGGTGGAAAGCATAAATCTACGTATGAAAAACAGAAAGAAACGCCTTCAAGAAGCCTTAGCCTTGCACAAGTGGTTAACCAGTGTGAATGAGTTAGTTCGTTGGATTAATCTCATACATTCGCAATTGGATGAAGTAATGCGAGTGATCCATGAACAGTACACCAGTGGTCCGTCATCTAGTCACCAATCGTAAGTGTGTTTGATTGGGTCACTTTTCAAATTTCAAATAAACATTGATAACGCCATCATCTAAGTCTGCGGAAAATTGCGTCAGACTATCATGGTTTACAATAGACTGTCCCCTGGGAAAATTGTACGTACTCTTGTCAATCAAGTTTGATGTGAGCAAATAAAATGTTCCAATTTACAAACGTGGAATGGAAAACGAGAAAGCCAGTTGTAGAATATGTCAATAATAGCATACCGACAACGAGGAACTACAGAATATTGTGAATGTATGCGCATGTTTATATGCAGACGTTATATAATAAATTTAACACTTCCTCCCGGTATAATGTTTGATATACAGTAATGACCTAGCCCAATTTGTATCCCGGCTGTTTGACTAGTGTTTGTTTTGATAATTCACATCACCACTAATGCAGGTGAAGCTGAGTTTTGGGAATCCTATAGACCACATAAAATCTGCTATCACCACTTAGCCGGATCTATCCGTCATTTCGTCCCACTTTTTGATTACTGATCTTTTGGATTAGCGCGCTGCTCGGTGTAACAATTCAAACAAGACGTGACTGCGCATTCTGTTCAAACGATTCACATTTTCCTTTCAGACTTTCGTTACTTGCACACTAGACACGCCAAAAAATCATTGTCTGGTGTATGCACTTGTCTCCCTAGGTCGTATACTCCAACTAGGTAAATAATCGCTTGAGCGGTTCCTTCGCATACCTCTATCAGTCGATCGTATTCAGCCGATGCCACCCTTCCATTATCTCCTATTCCCAAAATCTACATTCAAAAGTCCGTCTGGTTTTTTAATCGTTATATGAAAGACTCTTTGATTGGCTTCATTGTGTAATTGCAGCGTTATGCCGCAACTGATAACAGCATACCACCAACTTGTAAGACCGTCTTTTCGAGTTTACCGCTTCAAATCACTTTTGCGTAGGACACCGTGTTTATAAAAATGAACTTACTTCACGAACTACTGAAAAATGTCCACAAGTGTTGCATATGTCGGCATATGCTTTACGTAATTTAGTTTCTGCGCAGTTTAAGAAAACATCACTAGACAAAACTTGCCTTGCATTTATTATCTTCATATGTGACTGACATTCATGATGAAAAGAACAGTAGACCCAGTCTTTAAGGGCTCCGGCGTCAGGTATTGCTTATTGCTTGCGAAACCAAGAAAACTGTTACGTAATGGTAAATCCGGGCGATACGTTTCGAACACTTTACACAACTCGACAACTTTTATAAAAGGAAAGTTACTAATGAGTAGTGTAGCAGATTGATGATTTTAGATGAGACCCAACTGTGAAAAGTCAGGGCTTCGGCTGGATTCGAACCAGCGACAGAAACACCATGCTTCTACCGAGTCCAAATGTGAAATTTCCGAGCTCCTGGCGTGGCTTCGTAGCTCAGCTGGTAGAGCGCTTGCCGCGTAGAGGCATGGTGTTTCTGTCGCTGGTTCGAATCCAGCCGAAGCCCTGACTTTTCACAGTTGGGTCTCATCTAAAAAAAGGAAAGTTATCAAAGTAAGCATACAATGGCAATTTCTAACATTACGAAGGACTCTTGTGGAGATAAATTTCAACAGCAAGGAACAATAGGTCGCTGGAACAGGTGATCAGTCTTAACTAACTAACAGACATTCTAAGAGATGACCCTAGAATCATTTTAACAGTTTTCATGGAGTTCGTTCAGTATACTCGTCTGGAATGCAGGTAGCGTTTAGTCGACCCCTTATTGTTAATCATTCAAATACAAGGGCTATTTGTCAGGAGTTTTTTCTTTGAGTCGACAAAGGATAGGCAGTGAAGGTGTAAACTTGATGTGCATCTGCACGGCAAGAAAGATTTGGCTACAGCGACTAATTAACCCTGCTGACTGAGCCAACAGTCAGTCCCTCAAATCAGCCTTAGCGAGTTAAAGGACTAAGTGACACAGCCGGCGAGCCTTCCGATCGAGTTTAATAGTACGGTTACTGTTTCCCCTCGAAAGATAATCCGACAAGCTGTGAGCTAATCACAACCGAATGTGGCTAAGCTCTTATACTGAATAATTCGGTGAAACGTAGTATGAGGTCAGTGGCATGATAGTCTACGCAGTCGTTTCAAGGAACGGCGACCAGAGGTTAAACTACATGAAATGCTCAGCCGGCGGGCTATAACGTAAGCCAACGTTGAATCTAGCTTTATTTTTAAGGAGAAACTCGCGTGTCATCTGCTGTCATCTCAATTGCACATCATCAGTATGCCTCATCTTGCTCGTGGCTAAAGCACAAACATGCAATCATTTGTGCAATACTGGTTGTACGTTTCTGTGATGACATTATTCAATTCACAGTGTCTGGATGCATAAAGTTTGAAGAGAATAGCCCTAAAAATACCTCTACCAGTTCACTTTTCTTGCCTAATCAGAATTTCAGTTCCACATTTATAGTCTTCTAGGAAGCGTTTTACTGTCGGGGAGGTGGTAGAAGCTTGGAAAATACAATTATTTTTAAACGATTATCAAACGTGAGGGCGTTTTAAGTGTGGTCAATGTCCCTATATAACCGCTTTGTAACCGCTGCTATTCTGAGTTGTGAAGAAGATGGTCATGTTTTGCTTTACTGCTGACCGACAGACTTGACCGATAGAAGATGACACAGGCTGCAAACATTGTATCTGGGCGGTGTGGCTGGGTTCGGAAAAAAGTGGAGTTGATTTTAGCTTTGCAACGGTGGCAATTTTGAGTTTGTCTGTACCAGAGGAAGTGCCCAATGTCCACGACAGTCATTCACGTCAACGACTCAGGGATTCTCGGCGAACCTTTTGGATAGACCACAGGATGGACGTGGCAGTCTTTTCAGATGGAGTAAACAATGATACCTGTGGAAATAAGCCCTTAACAATTATCGATGACGTGAGTTTGGACGTGCATCGATGACCGTCGAAATCTCTCTTCGTCCACTAACTTAAGATTTGATTAAGATAGTTAGAGTTCCAGAGACGTTGACTTCAAGTTCCCCCTGGGAACACCATCGGAATCTTTCAAATAATTTCGGTAATCGATGATCAGTTCAAATTAACCATTCTGAAGTTTGATCCCAGTCTAGAGCATTTCTCTCAAGTATACACACAATGCATCTTTGCATTTGACGAATTCCAAGACCATATTCTAAAAATACTTAGCGGTAATTTGTGAGCGAGGTCAGTTCGAAATGATTTCACACATTTGTTCCGCGGTTCGCAATAATTTGCAACTTTACCCATTTGTGTGCATTATTTCTCACATTTTATGTTAATGACCACAGTGTGAAAAACTGATCAGCCTTGCAAACTACTTGCGTTCGACACAGCACTTCACACTCGTTTCCTCTTATTGGGTTAATTTTGCAGAGAAAAACAAAAGTTCACCTCATAAACATACATTGCCATCATTTTCCAGGCAGACAACTCATGGTCAAAACATGCATTGTAAACTATAACATGTGATTTCAATTAAAAATTGAATTACACTGAATATCTGCTTTTCACATAAGAGGCGACAACTTTTAGTAAAGCAGCACCCTACTAAATATCATACTAACTAGAGATTTTGTTGGTACAAGCTGGGCACCATTCACTGTTTGTCAGTTTGTTCATTCAAATATATGTTTGGACAGTACGATAGCTCCCCAGTAATTTCAATGCTGTGATCACAAATTGTGTGAGAAGCTCTGGCTAGATGATCACAGACGTTGGGTTACAATAAAAACACTATCTCATTTCAAGATATTCTGTCAAACCTTACATTGTCAGAAACTAATAGAATAATTTCGGATTAAACAGACTGAACATAACTCACAACGGATAGAACATTCTATATTCCCATAGACTTTCCAACCAGCTGCATTCGTAAACTAAACATTGTCTGCAAACTCTAACCTAAATCATTTCATGACACTTCTCCCATGTTTGTGTAGGGGTGCAAAAAACTACAACTTTAAGGTATATTGATAAATAACTTAAGGCAACATCGAATCACCTCAGTTCAATTTTTTTTGCGTGTTTTTTGCAGGACACTGGAAACCTACCACACAGTTCTGAGGAAGATACATGGAAGAATGTGCTGTTAGCTTATATTAGTAGACTATGTACCGTTCTGTCTAGCTGAAATGCTTCTGACATTTTTGCCGGATTTGTCACCAACACACATCAAAATAAAACAACGGTAACAGCACGAAACGAATTCGTTTCAGCCGACGTTCGAGTGGTTTGTCGCATAAAACGTAGATGTGAAGCTTTGCATCACTATAAACATCTGTGAATATGAGTGGTCTTACAAGTACATACCTACCTATAGTCAGATCAAGTCAGTAATACGTTTTATGCACATCATAACTGAGTTTTTAGCTTTTTTCTATTCCCAGCAGCACCAACTGGAAGAGAACTGAACGTGCTTGAGTCATAAACTGGTAATTGTTATCGCGAAACTCGTGCAAAAACGGTCGCACTCGATAACCGGTGTGAGAACAAAATTTAATACATCCTGGTGACTAACTCGGAAAAACATAACATTTGGTTTGCGTTTAAATCGGAATAAATGAGAACTAACAGAAAATCAGTTAGACAGACTGCATACAAATAAATGTTCGTATCGAAATCTAGTGGAGGATGTAGCAACATAACAAAAGTGCTCTGAATAAATGGAATGGGTTGCGTCAAGTAGGATTTTTGTAGAGAGTGTATGCACATTCGAAACTGGTGAGAAACAATAAAATAAACCGTGTTTTCGCGGAATGCCGTTAAAATGAATTAGGTCTCCTAGGGATATGGCAAAACGTACAGAGTTATCTGATAACAAGGCAGGGAATACAACACTGAGGGGAGCGCATAGGTCTCAATCAATCTACTAGACAAGTGTTATGGAATGAGGACAGAGGCTAAATGCCCGATATAAAACTAGGCACCTCGGACTGTGTTGAGAATATCATTATTATAAAGTGGTTATACCATTTTCCTACCCGAAGAAGCTTCCATATATTTACCAAAAAGCAGTCAAAATAAAGGCTTTTTAGTTGCATGAGTTGGGATGTAGGTATTTTTATGAACGAGGAGAAAACGTAAAAACATTTTAACGTGTTAAGAGGCAGGATGCAGGTCTCTGAACAGTTTTTCAGCTCGAAATGACTGTTCAGCAGGTCACAAGAGAAAAATCTGCTTGGGTGTCAGATTCGGAACACTGCATTATGTACACACGTAAAATAACCATCCTCTAATAATAAACGGCCTAACAGTTTATTAAAGCTTGCGGTCAGAAGTACCACATAACATTCGTCCCTTATATATGCGTAATGGCGATGTAACCGTTTTAAAATTTTCCGGAATTGTGGAAGTGATGCAATGAAAAACAACGTTTTAATATTCACTTGAGCTAGCAACAGCACTTCAGACGTTAACATATTCAACAGTCAGTGTTATTTTTGTAATGTCGATGTTGGGTTATTGAGACAAGAACACGAATGCAGATGCAAAGATACAGGAAAAGGGTAAGTTGTTTGCAAACAATTTTTCCACTAAAATAGAAGATTCAATCTGTAATAAGTTGATGGAAGTTGCCTAAGTGGATCCCGACCAAAACTTGATAGTAACAAAGAAGCTGGTTTACTTGATTTAATGACAGGTACTTTGAATTTAATGTTGTTATACATTTACTAGCCACCTTCACTGTACTGTTTGTAGTTGAGTGTTTTTCCGGCGAACTTCAGTCAACATTTCCCTAAATACCCTCACATATCTTTTCCAGCCTCATAGAACTCATTAAAGTGCAAATTATTTTGACGACTCATTGTCGATCAGAGATGAATGCACGAGAAGACAAAGTTGAAGAATGCCTGCGAAATGGACAACTTCTACATGAGGTGTTTCTACAAGAGTCCATGGGCTCCCAAGTAGCAGCGGAGAGAACTGGACAGTTGGTAGCTCCTAAGATTGTTATTCATCCAGAATGGGGTGCAGAGACACCAAATGGTGAGGTGGAGTACGCAGAAACAGATGAACATGCGGACTGGCATTCGACGAATGAGTTGGAGGGTGACTCAGAGTTGGAAGCACGAATTCATGGTAAGCGGTCACAAGGCACGTCATCCGGCTGGACCGCCAGACCCTCAAGTGGGACCGAATCTCATACGACTACGACCACAACCACTACCGACGCTGACGATTTGCCCAGCTGGGATGCGGAGACGCAACGTGATAATTCACAACCTCCTGAAGAGGTTTACTCTTCATCTACAAAATCAGTCAATCAGCTATTGCATTCACCTCCATCCTCAAATCCGAGTGATGAGGATACAGTGACACGAGACACATTGGACTTGAAAGGGACTGAAAAGCATGTTCCGGACCTAATGATATGCGAAACATCAATGTTGGAAGAAGAGAGCAGAAGGCAGTCTGAACAACCACAACATGTATGTAACCAGATCAAATCTAACATGATCGACCTTGTGTTGGACTGGACTGAATTACATAAACACTGCAATCAAGTGTTCCAAGATCTACATCTTCATCTGAGTGCAGTGATGTTTGCTACGTAAGTTCTAACAAAACATTAAGCAGTCTAAAACAAGATCCGAAGTACTCTTGAAGCAGTGGGTCAGAGTGGTTCATGGATTTTGTTGTTCCCAATCACCTAGCCATATTAATGTCGTCATCAAAACTCTCAACTTTCATTCGTACCTTGCATAAAATAATCCGGTCTGTCGATTATCTTGGCGGTAGTCCAGGAGATGACGGACCAATAAATAAGTTTCATGTATATGTAAGAAGAAAACAAAATAAGCAGTCAGCGAAAGTTTGTGATGAAGATTAGTCAACACTATTGCGGATAAGTCTCATAACTGGATGAGCCACAATGCTATTTCCAAAGTCCTTTCCAACCATCGGCGCTGATGCTTGATATGTGACAACTCCCAACTTTCCTTAACGGAGCAGTTAGAGCCATCGTACCTCGTTACGTGCCATCGTTCTACCATTATGCCGTTTCTTCAAGTCGTCATCTGTCGCACTGAACAATGCACAGTGCAACTGACATTCCATCCATTTGCGGAATACGTGACATAACAAGCGTATATGTTGTATAATTTCAGAGCTGTTCGTGAACACTCAGCAATTTTGTTCATTCCTGAAAAAATAACACCGGTGTCAGGAGGGAAATTTTATCGATAAACCCAACTGCCGACTGCTTGCAAGTTGTTCTGAAGTTATGGATACTCATTCGGTCCTGGGTGTATTCCAACTGATAGCAAAGATTTTGCAGTTTTGCTTAGCGGTTGTCATATTGTCATGCTGTCATGTTGCGTATACGGTTAGATTATTAGACATAAGCTAACGGACAGAGATAGTGTTGATCAGATTTTAATGTGTCTTCAGTGCGAATAGGTCATGTTTGTACCCTCACAGAGTAGGGCGGATATTAAGGCTGTGCGCGACCAAGTCGTAGGTAAGTGTGAATTTCCACAGAAAGTTTTCTCTTCATTCAGGGTTGGATATTTTCACTAATACAATGAGTACGCTGAACGTGCTTTTTGACGATGGAAACGACTGTGTTGCTTATTACAACTTGCTGACTTTCATCTTTGTGGTTTCCATGATCATCACTACTTTCAGTAATACAACTATACCATCGTAAATATCCGTGTAGAAATCTTATGCTTATTTAGCTAACTTGTTCAACGTTAAATGTGGCAGACTATGCATAACACGGGCGCAAATAAGAGCTGATCTGTCTGCCTATTTCTATTAGTTGTTCACACAGAGCAAGACCGGTTCCAACATATCATCGGCAACATGTAACGATTTTTATTATAATCACTGGTAAAAGCAGTGGGATCAACATGGTAGCCAACATCACCAAAACAATCAAATCAGTATCTACGTAGATTTTAAGATATGGAGCAGAGAAACTAAACAGAAAGAACGCAATAGTAGAATTCATGTTCAAGCAAGTCGCTCCGTTTACAAAGACTCATTGTTCTCAACAAACGCGGTAGGACTTTCAACTCAGCTTGTAATTTGCTCTCAGGTTAGTGAGGATAGAGTATTACCCAATGATGACAGTCCGTTTGATTTTTAGGGTTCGCTCAAATGTTGTGAAGGCACGGAAGCTTGCGCTTTAATCGCAGTTTTATCATAATCTCCACTAAGCGTTGAATAGAAAAATATGGTCAGTGCGTAGACACTGCACATCTGCTTAGACCATGCTCCTCGTCGCAAGGCCTGTCTCTTAAAGCTTTCGGCTCTCAGAAAGTTCAGGCTATAATCATTTAAACGTTTGTTCTAGCTCAGCTTGTTCTCAGAAACTACTTGTTGTGTGTCAGAGTGATTCTACTACCAGAATTTCTGCGGTATCCGACCATTTACAATAAGTTGGTTGATCATGAGGGTTGTCTATTCACTTGTTTCGTTAACCCGCTTAATCCAACAAACTGATAAATAGTGTCGCTGCATTTGAGAACGGTGAGTGACAGGAAAATTTTGTTCAATCGTTACGGTCATCCATATGATTCATGAAATGTCTACCCACTAGGTGGAAACCCCAGCTTATCAGTGAAGAAACAAATGCTTCACATATCACTCACATGGTCATCATATGAATTTTAATTACCAGGTCACGGTCATCCAACATGCATTCGATATGTTTTTGCCACTGACATTGGCTTAAGTCGTTAGTGTCGGCGACATAACTGCCACATCCACCTCAAATAACATATATGCAGGATAGGAAAAGACAGGCTTGTTCCTACGGATGAATGACAAAACAGAATCCTGCCACTAACCGGTCAAACGGACCGTCAGTGAAGCAAGTGGCCATATGAATGGTACAATGGAACGTACGTAATCGTCTTACTGTCCATCGGAGTGTAGCAGTCCCAGTGGGCCGAGAGGAAGAAGGAGCAGTGAAGCCGTCTTATGAGATACTCGCACTCGTCCGGATGGGGGAGTGAGGACAATGCTGTGTAAGATGCTTCTTTCCTTCAACATCAAACTATAAACCCTTAAGCTAACGACCCAGAAATCCAAGGATACGATATGAATGATCATAAGTGGAAGTGTGCTACTCATTGTGTGCTACTCAATAAGGCTTCATGACCCTTACTACCCGGTTACTCACGATGTCAATAAACGATAGTGTTACCCCACTATACGTGTCAAATTTGTAATCTATTGTAAAGACCACAGTAGTCCACAGTAAGCACAATGCGCTGCAGTTTGTAGTGAGCAATGTCAAGAATACATAAGATGATTATGCAACCGTACATTGTATTCGGAAAACCTCTGTTCTTTGAAGGAAACTACCCGATATGCTCTTTCTACTAGAAAGCATCTCATAACAAGAACCAGGTTAATCACAAAACCCTCCACAATGAAACATATTGGTCAGTCGTTTTAAACACAGATTTCAGTTTTGGAACATTCACAGGAGTTCGTTGCCGTTCATTTTTGAGAATGTTTCTAATTTTATTGAAATGTACACAATAAATTTTTCGGAGGAGACAAGGATACAACAATCTGTAGTTCTAAGAGATACCCATTTTGAATAAGTCACTAGAAAGAGAGAGAGAGAAACAGAAAGCTACAATCTTGCCCCCACATTAAGCAAGGCATGAAGTGGTTACATCCGGAAATGACAAAAATGAGTCATATGAACGCTGGATGAAACCTTAAAACCACAAGTTTTCGGCTCAATTATAGCTACATACCAATGACGGGTTCCAGAAAGAGCTGAAGAGTAAACCAGTTAGAAATTTGCTTCACGACTACACTCTAGAATATTAAGTTTAGCAATTAGCTACTTTCATCGTACGCTCGACGGATGCGGTGACTGAATTGAAAAAGAGGTTGACAACAAAAACAGTAGAATTGTGCAGATTTACATCACCTTCACGAGAATGTACCATAATGTCTTTCATGGTGCATGAGGATCGACTGGTGTTGAAAGTTTTCGCTAAGCTAAAAGTGGTAGAACATTCACTCTCTTATAGAGGGAACAAGATGGTTTGTTGTTGAAAACTGAACACAATTGAGTACATCCCCTCTAGTCCAATTAACTCTATAACTACTAGAGTTGGAAAATAATTAATAGGCTATGGTTTTGCACTCCGTAGATGTCGCCAATGTTGTACATCCATAGTGTCTGTGTGGTAGTCATTTTGAACGTTGAATGGACAATGGACTATACCAACTTATCATTTTTGCAATAAATCATGTAGCTTGAAGTAACGTCGACTCGTGAATAACACTCAGGTTGCATGGTCATTTTGAGAGAAGACAGTAACTGCCCAGATGATTCTAGCATGTGACTGCTCAGGCAGAGTTTCTTAATTAAGTTGACTTCACACGTCCTTAGACTTTCCGAATGTTGTCCAGTTTATTTCAGCCAAACCACCTACAGTTTGTCAGTGACGAAAAACCCTTAGAATGAATTGAAGGGTTTCCATGATTTCAGTTTGATGATATATTTAAATCCTGTGATAATTGCCGAAAGCTGAAAGGATGAATAATGTCTCTCCAAAAGGCGATCGGTCAACCTGAGCATTACTCAAGTATTCATGAGATCGGCCATTCGCAGGTGGTAAATTGGTTGAGACTAATATGAGGTCAACGACGCAATGGTCAATGTGGTCAGCTTACGGAACTGTGGTTTGAGTTAAACTTCCGGTCATAATTAAAACACTGTTCAACAATTTAATGATTTTTGTGATTTTAACTTTCAGAGAAGTCTTAGTTAAACGGTCATCGATTGGAGTTAACAGACAGTAGCTGTGCCTCCTATCGAGGCGATCGGGCAACCTGATTATTGTTCACAAGTTAAAGTGGTTAAGCGTTCACATATGATAATTGGGTTATGCCTAATGTGAGGTGAATGGTACAGTGGTCAACTCGGTTGCCTCATGAAAGCATGGTCGGAGTTCTAGTCCCGACAGTAACAAGGATATGCACTACTGACGAGCTCTAACGAGGACAAAACTCGAATCTATTGCTTCTGCTGCTTGATGAAAGCCTACTGGAATATCTATGGAAATGCGAGAGCTGCGATTAATTGTGGGTGATGTTCAATTTGTATGAGAACTGCATATTACTGACGAACACCAACAAGTCTGGAACTCGAACCTACTGTCTCTCCTTGGAAGTATCCGACCGATATAAATGTTAAAGTTATTATCACCTGTGAGGGTTGTTCAACATATATCAACTAGTTCCAAGATCACTTAATGACAATCAGTTTGCTATTGATACTGTTGTCTACTGAGCTACCTCTTCGGGAAATGTACGTATCACTTAACTTCAGCACTTGTAGAGACGTGTTGTGGATCGTTTCCAGAAAAAAGTCTTCAACACTGAACCCGTGCTGTTCTAGACTGCTGCATCAAAACCTAAACGAAACGTAGAAGAAACTTACGTCGGTTTTCATAGTACTGGTCAGTTAGTTTCAACTAGTTGATTGATCGAGTAAAATAGATTCACACAAATTGATCACTACTCACAACTGATTACAATCTTCCTATTCCCTTTTGAAAGGAAACACAATACTTGAGTTTTGTTCATGCTTGAGCTCGTCAGTAGAATTTCTTGGCTCACGTATGAAAAGAATATACATTACTGATTAGCTCAAACGAGAGCGAAACTCAAGTCTGCAGCCTCAATGGCTGAAAACTCTATCGTAATAAAACAGCTGCAGTCAGTTTTGACCGATTTTGACGTATGTAGTACAAAGTCTTTTACTACTTGCCGGTAATCATCCTGATACTTAACAGACTTGATTTCTTCTGCGGTTTCCATATCCAAAGATGTCTTGTTTTTATGGGGTAGTCACATGGAGTCAACAGGAGAGTTACTGCGTCTCATTTCGAGAAGATCAGGCAATCTCAACATTGCCCAAAAACGAATGCAGCCGAGCGTTTGTACCTACTTCAACTGCACATAATGTGACTTCACTGGCTCAGTGTTTAACATGGCTACCTGATGAAAGTGTGCTTGGAGTTCTAATTCCAGTCTTCGTAAGAATATTTCGCATTAGGGGCGAGCTGTAACATGAGCTAAACTACAGTCTGTTGCTTCAGTTTAAAAGAGGGTGACGGAAAAGTATATGGCAATGTAGCAGCTAAGAACAGTTGACAATGATTTTCAACTCATATAAGCCAGAATCATCTACTACCCCCCTGGTAACTAAAATTGGTTTCTTTTGGTCTTATTTTAGTGAGGCTTATGCTGCGGAACAGTGGTTGGAATTGCATGAACCCGATCTGCGCTCCACAGAACTGGGTGATTCAATTAAAGCGACCACAGCTTTGCTGCTACGTCATGAGACTTTGGAACATAACCTGGCCATGCAAGCAGATCGATTCGAACGACTGAGGCGGCCTACTCAGGTAAATCTTTCATAGTCTGGTATTGGTGTGATTTACCTAGTCGATTGCACCAAACAGCTCCGTAATACGGGGATCAAAGACCCAAGTTAGTTGTGCTTGTGTCTCATTCGGATATTGCTGGTCACATTTGCAGATTTAAACTCAACTCGCCTGGTACCTCATTCGTTATTGCTTTGTAGCTCATCTAGAAGAATCTTGACCAGCTCAGTATAAGAAGGCTTGTGCAAGTCAGAGGAGTTGCGAAGAATGGCGTGGTTAATGAGTGATGGGTGGAGGCAAATTTTTCATCACGGTTTGTTTGATGCTTAGAACAGATCCAGTTTTAGATCGATGGTTTTTCCAAATGTGTTTTTGAACTCTTTTCTCATTCGATGGCTGGTATTCTGTACAGTTTGGATACACTGTTAATTACGCCCATATCAGTTACATACTTCTATTTTAATTAGCAGTTATTCGGGCTGTCTTCATACAACCAGGTTTGTTAGCCAACAACCAGCAGTGTTACTCGAGGAAACAGATCACAATCACGAATATGTGATTAATCCTGTTATCAATCTCATCTTGAGTGACGGCGTTCAGTTGGTGGAATATCCACTTGCTTAACTGAATGTAATCGAACTACGAATGAAACCAACCACACAATCAATCGGATAGTACATGAAGGCATCACTTTATACAGTGTACTAATAAAACTGATATTGCCTATGATATGTTGAACTGTTGCACAAACTCGTCGTATACTTCGAATTCTGTCTGTTCTTGAGTTCCTTTTATAGACACTTCAGTATGACTATTGACTAGGTCGGAATAGGTTAGATCCAAAAAAATCAAAACAACACGTTCCGCGGATCCACAGAGAAGTAAACTATTCGCTTTGTTACACACCAAAGCAAATGAGCGTTAATCAACCAATTTTTAGTAAGCAAGCGAAATGTACGTGATTATTCAACAAAAACGACAAAAAAAACAACCATAGATTAATAACTTCTAGGAAAACAACACGCATCGAGAAACAGACTAATCGATGTGAGATTAAGCAGATCTCGCGACGCCAGCTAATGAACGGAATCTTTTAACGGTGACTAAAACTTCGTTGACCTTGACAAACCACATTACATTGTTACACAAACTTACCCGTAAACACATAACTGAAAGAAGTGTGGAAAAGAATTTGTCATTTATACGAGCGGTTTGATAAGTGGAAGGTTTCTTATATTGGTTGTTTTTCCCAAGTGAGAATAACACTGATAGATTTTGATGTGTTAAGAGACAGACTGCGAGAAAGTGAACAGCCTGACAGTTCGGACAAACTGCCCAACACGATAGACGAGGTCAATAAAACCTGGCGTTTGACGCTTGCTACAGCATTCGAGTTTTTGATTCGAGACGTTATGATTAAATAGCAGGAATGTCATATTCAATAGAAACAACAGCGGGACGTGTATTGAAGCCTGGATCACATCAGAGTCAGTATTGAAGAATGGCAAAAGACGGTTAATCCGCCGAAATTTTATTGATAATTAATTCAGTAGATTGAGTAAAAACACGTAGTTCGGCAGGATTGAAAATTTGGAAGTACACAATTGATACAAAGCCTGCTCTTCGGCTATATTCTAATCAGTGACGAGTATAACACGTCCAAACGTGGCAAAAGATCTGTCACGAACTCCCAGATTACATATTCAAATTCAACCACCCGCCTGTCTGACTGTTTTTATATGGAATCCATAGAATGACCTCGACATCAACTGCCACAATAGGATTTCTCTATCAGTCCAAGCTGAAATAAACCGACGCCGCTGTTGAAAAATAATTTATACTTTTAATAGGATGTTATGTAGATTGGCTAATTTCAAGGAATCTGGTCATGGAGAAGCTGGGCTTCCGCTGGATTCAGAACACCGCCGCAGCTTCATAGTTTAGCTGGTAGACCGCTTGTTGCTTTTATACCTGCTGTACATGTTGCTGCTTCGAGTGTGGCTAAAGCCCAGAATTTTCACACTCGGGGCTTTTGTAGACTGGCTGCCATTAACAAAACCACCATGTGAAAAACTAGCGATTTTAGATTGACTAGTAGATTTGTTAGGAACAGAACATGAAGTTTCTCAACTAGTGCTATCAGATGTATCGTTGTAGATTGAGAATCATAGGTGAAAGTCTCCAGGTTTCCCGTCGCTCGAAAACACAATGGAACAAACTAAAGGGTGGATAATTAAGTCAGTACTATTCCGCCGAACTTTCACTCGGTCGAAAGCACTTTTGTGAACGTTTTCACTACTGGACACGTATGAATCAGACAAAATTTAGTCTATTGTTATTTGTCATTGGCTTGGCACAACATTGAAGGCATAATCCAACTCAAAGGTTACAAGATCATTGCTCAACTTCTGAAAGAGTAACTGATTATAAACGATCCAGATATGCCCATTACGACAATGAGAATAAAGACATATAGGCGAACATATGTTTTCGATAATTCATCTTCAGGCCGGTACAATTAAATAAAGAGTTGATAGAGTTAGATCGAGATATCGATCAGACTTATTACAGTGAATCTAGGTCACTGATCAGTCAGTTGGTGATGACTTGATTGGTCGGTTACGTCACGCTTGTCCATTGGTCTGATCACGCAGGTTGAATAAGATAAAATTTTGTCATTGGATGACCGAGTGCACATGGCACGCTGTAACTTAACCGCACGAACTCTTCATTGATCGACGAGTTGTCAACCGGAATAGAAAACCCGGAAAAAAGTTGAACTTCTGTATGAGAAGATAAGGAAGGATTTTGCGTTTACCATCAGACTTTGATAGTGTTGGCAACTCTTATATTAGTGCCATTTTAACCACCTTTATTAAAAGTAGTTTGTAATTTGAAACTTCCCACCGTGGACATACTACAAGTAAATCCCTTGTCCAATTCAGAATCACATCTCCTACTGGTTGTCACCCCAAGACGAGCTGAGCATTTCGATTGTAATCGTCTTATTATGAAGTGGTGTGACGTAATCAGCACACAGTGGTTTGGACGCAGAACTTTGAGCTCTCAAAGCAAACTAACTAAACCACTACGTTCTAAGTGTTTTGAGTTAACGTTTGTCTCCTGAACACCAAGTTTGGTAAACTAACCATTTGACCAACCAAATCGATACCGACAGTAGCAACAACTTCCGTTTGAATTTGTGTTCCTCAAACTTTTTCGTTTAATTTAAACACCTATACAGCTCGAATTGGTCAAACTGTATGGACATCCTTTCGGTGAACTGTTGGATTTGTCAGGAACCAGTAAACCGCTCTTCCTTGACCAATCACATGCAATCTGGTCCACGACAGCGGAAAATTTGAAAAGCCGACTGCTTTCCCAGTACGATTTGAGCGGCTGGAAAATTAACGGCCAATCTTCTCACGGGGAAGCAGACGTAGATCGAGCATCAGATACTGTGGAATCTTCCAGTGTTTTGCCGGATGTGACTGATCACAAGTCGCAAATACCGTACATCGGTAAGCTCTATAAATCAGCATTATCTGTTAGTACGCCAATTCCGTTGAGTCAGCAAGCGTTATGTCAACTATATTTCTCAAAACCCCGGTTACCACACCATTGAAGTCGTCATCATTCTCATGTACAGACACGTACCTCAGGGCTGACGTGGTTACGAAACTACCACAACCAACGAGAATCCCTAGATTAGGGGTTGAGTTAGCTGGAGATATGAAACTTCCGCTGGTTAATCTCCAGTTGCTGAGGTCACTTGTTATCCATTAAGTCATCCAACAATTGTGAGTAAACTTTTATTCAACAGGTATGACTGTTTTTTGATACACCCTCCGTGACAAAGCGCATTTAACGGTAAACGCTTGCAACAAGCCTGCGAAAGTGTGGACGCTAACCTCAATAATAAGCTTTATGCAATTAGAGAGGTGAATATTCAGCCTCTAGTTTATGATCAAGTAAATCTTTCGTACACTCTGAAACCTCACGACTAAAATAGCTCAATTCCTGTTTAGTTTTCAGTAAAGTACGTCAACGATCGATAGGTTAACCCCGTTTGAGTCTGTGTTGTTAATGTAGATAGAAAAGAACAGTTTCACAAGTGAGTTTAGTCTTTAACCTCTCATGAATTTGGACAGGTCGAAACACTGTAAAGTACTATTCAAAAATGCAAGAGGAAATAACTAGACAACTATGAAAATAGAAATCCCTTATTATTGTTGACTATTTGAAAAGTACTGTAAGATAAAGTTTAACTCTAAAGTAGGTAACTATACACTCTCACAAACTTCTTTAAGCATATTAATCTAACGGATGAGACGAACTATGTCCGAGCGGCCAAAAGCCGTAAATAATATGCTTCATGTATACCAATTCCGTAAAACCTGAATACACATGGTGTTTGTGTTAGGTCACAAATTTAATGACGTAACAGGAAGCAGACTGCTTCAGGACAAACACGCACACATACATCTTGCGTCAACACGATTTACGTGTACAGACAAATAGGAACATTTTTACATGGACAATAATGACTCAACGAACTTCAGAAAGATTCTTCTTGTGAATCAGTATAGAGCGTTGAATGTGTTGATGACACTAACATCGTAATAGGTTTCAGAGCTGTACTCGATTAACAAAAAGTATGAGGGTAGCCGGGATTGTCGGAGTGGCCAATTTTTACTTTAAGTCATTTGAGATCATTTTCACTAATCCGACTATCCAAAGTACGACCATGCAGCGCTTGCAGAAACTACATTAGAAATGCACATTTGCTTCTCATATGATCCAACTATTTGGCCTACTATTGCTAGGGCACACGTACAATTCCTTTTCTCGTCCTATAATGTATGAAATACAATAGTACACTGCAGTGCACATGAACAATTCACGCTAATTATTCTGCCGTCCTAACAGCTCGGCATTAGACAGTAAGATAGACCTGATGATCAGCGCACCCGTTTGTGTGTGCGTTGTTGTTCTGTCCTTCCCTGTATCCCACTATGTCTGTGTTCCGGTGTAACTTAATTACGCGTGGTCAACCTGCGGGTAGCTTTTATCCAAACAGAAAATACGAACCTCTTGCTTAGATTATTTCTTAAGCTGGCAGTGAACTACTCTACGATCAAGTTCTGTGAATAGACAGGGGCTGTTTCTGGCTGTCAGATATTTCTTTCTCTGTAGATTATACGGCGATTATTGTTGTCCAAAATGCAGCCTGCGTGCTAATTTTACTCGCAGAGTTGACTGGATGTGTTTTGCATTTTGACATTTGTCTTAAAACACTCTTTAATCCACTCGATCATTAAAATATATAATCTGTTCATCTCAAATGAAATACAACGAAAATTTGGATGACCGCATACATCGTTGTTACATGGTCACTAACACATCGGATAGTAAAATCGAGGTACATCAGTTTGAACGACGAATATAGATCACGTAAACCTCGCTTTACCGGGAGTTCATCGCCAATGAGCAGGCGAGCAGCTTCATAAATGTGGTCACTAAATTTCCACTTCAAAAGGAGTCATACACGAACAGTATGTAAGATATGTTCCGAAGACGACGAGGAATTTCTATCCAGTAACAACAAAGCTTTGCGGTGACAGCTGCAGCGTTCACCACTAACGCTGTGTTTATCAGTTGACAAGATGGTAGTCTCTGTGTAAGTGCAATGATTCACACTCTCAAGCGGACCGTCTGCAATGAAATGAGCAGAGATGGAAAGAAACAAACCTTCCAACTTGAAGACGTGAAGTGTATTCCATACAGGCCAGCCTCGCCGTTCAGTTTACTCTGCATAACATATATTTTGGATTCCAAGTTTGCAATTAGTGGGTTATGCTTATTGTCAACGAAAATATTAAATTTGAAACTGATTCATTCCAATAATATTTAAAGCTAGGATACAGAGATATGATGAATATTGAAATTCATGGAAATCTCGTGGATGACGGTCCAGCAGGTGTGAATTGAATTTACGGGTTAGTGAGGTACTGGTTGTTCATGGGAGCTACGTGAATCGTACGGCCTAAACGAAATTCATTTTCGGTGAACAACTGAGGATTGTAAGGTCTGAATGTGATTGCTTCTGCTGTCACTTCCTTACAAATCAGGAATGAACGCGAGCATCTTGCTGATTATTATGAAAGCTCTATAAACCGTCATCTGATGGTCAATGCTAAGTAACCATCATACAATAACACTCATAATAGGTTTCTTCGAAGCACTAAGTAATCGTTTACAAAAATCCCGTTCGCTTGTCACTGCAAGGTTTCCCCCACTTTATCTGGTCTACAGAAAACAGTTAGGAGACCGGATATAGAATAATGACGACAACGTGGGCGGTTTATCTTCAATATGCGACATCCATAGTGGTCAGTGCATAAGTGAAATGGTAATACTTGCGACCGATGTATTTTTCAGTGTCTGTTGATCAATTCACTGGTTGTGAATTGCCACACTGGAAAAAACCTACTTAGTCCCCACTGTTTTTACCGATGGTAAGTTCTTAGTTACATGTACCTATTTGAAACGCCCTTTGGATATCCTTTCTTACTCGGTATCACTAGGATTTTCTGTAATTTATTGTCTAGAATGTTCGGTGTGCATATTTTCATTGCGCTAGCTTTTAAGCGAAAAACCAATTACTGTTCTCGTTTTACTGGAACAAATTTCAGAAGATGAGTATATTATCCCTGTTTACATCTTCTTCCTGTGAATTTATCCTTGAATCGTTTAGTACATTCTGTTACGAGTTGCTAAATCAAAATAGATTACATCTTTCTTCTCCTTTCCGAGAGTAAGCTAGATGTTTTGTTATACATGAATAAATTTCAGCAGAAGGCCCTGTTTGTAAACAGAGATTTCGATCATCTAGCGTTTATAAAACGCACTCTCAGAAACTGCCAGTCTTAAGTGTCACAGCTCCACTTGATGACCACCATCTGTTTTCATCATAACAAAATGTAAGTACCAAGAAGTGAGATTCAAAAACCACATCTCATATGTTCCAGATAGTTGATTTTTCTGCAGCGAATTTCACATCTGAGGACGTATTTTGTGGTTTCGTTCTCCATTTCACTTCAGAATTCATTGATGACCATCTGAATCGTAAGCATGAGTGGCAAACGGAAACGGTTCGCGCTCGTGACAGGTGCTGGTATGAATTGTACGTTGTTCTCCAAATGTCCACGCGTCAATTGTTGGTCTATCGCAGTAAAGCTCATTATCAAAAGGACAAGTACGTTTTTGCTGTCTCAGTTTAAATTCAATCAATAGCTTCTATTGTGTAGACCTCTTTCCAATCCAGTTGATAGTTCCGAGTGCTTATGATACCGATATTTGTAGGCTACCAATTAAACCGTATTTTATTGCCCAATAATATACTGACAGACACCAACATAGATGAACAGTCATTTGTACTTAATTTAAGCAAACCGACTTACCTTGGCGAAGCTCAGATTATAAGAAACTTCGAGTAAGAGCTTCTCTAACACCGCTTTATATTCTCCATGCGTTCCGGGTTATTTTCCATGTGTTCCAGTTATTTAGATTGGACAATTACGTGCATACTAATCTTCCAGGATGGATGAAAGATTATCAGGCCGTTATAGCAGATGTAGCCAGTCAATCTTAGGCGTCAACACCGTTCTGTAAAGTGAACAATCTTACCCAACAGCGTGAATAAAGCTTTTGTTGACCATAGTTAACTCGTTGGCCATATTATCTTTAGGATTTACTTTAAACGTAAATAACATATTGTTTCAGAGTCTGCACTGAAAGACAGAATGTCTGGTCCACATTTTCTTGGCGGTGGATTTTAGTCAATTCGGTTGTAATTTGCCCTATCATCAAAACTGTCGGTGTCTAAATAAACTCAGCAAAGCAATGTATTGCACGTACGACTTGAGGGGAACTTCACTCCGAGTATCTCGAGGCTTTCAAAACCGTTCAGGGGTGACATACAATGGAAAGTTGAGTTTGAAGGTAAATATCTGATCTTCACAACGAAAGTCACACACAGTGGACTTTGCTAACTTCGTTTCGAATAACAGCACACGGAAATGGCAATAAGTCACCGTATTTTGCTGAAACGTTCCTACAAATGAAGCACTCCCACAGCGCAGCCAGACGCCAAAATGAGACATCTTTCTAGTTATGGCAGTTGTTGCCATTAAGTACAGGATACGACGAAATCAACTTACATCAATTGGACAACTAGCTGGTCACGTGGAAAGTGGAATAACGTTGAATACAGGTTGTATTTTTCCGACAAGTATGAAGTCTTTATAATTCATATAGTAACTGTTAGTTTCATTTACCGATATGTTGTCAATTTGGCAATCATCTCCGTACTCAAATTTATCATACGCTTTACCCAACGTTTACCAGTTATTGCTGCACACGTTCACTGTTTGCAACGTGGCCAGATATAAACGATAAAAACAACTTTGGAAGTAATTTACGTTTATTTTTTCATTACAAATTAAATCAAATAGTAACTTTAAGGTATCATAAACAAAAAAGAACTCAGGTAGGGTGGATTCTTACACGGCTCAAACTTTTCAAGAGTGTCTACTTCAAACTAGGTCTTTTGAAGGAAATTCCGTTTGTCCAGGGACTAATGGGAACAAATCTCGACAAAGGAAATGATGTATTTATGGAACCATGACTACTTATCGCGGTGAATAGCTAATTCATAGGATTGTGCATGTGCTAACTAATTCCCTTACGTTCTGGCTGGATGTCTCAATGTTTTTCTCATTATTTACATCAATTCTATATCATTCCACTGGCGCTTTCCTTGAATTACGTGTTTTCTGCTGTTCGTTTATTCATCGACAAAACACAACAGAGTAATTACATGCTTTTTTGTCTGACAAGTGCCAAACTCATATATTTAATAAACTGCTCTATTTAGGAAAGCGTGAACTGTTCCAAAATTTCAGCTGAATAACCTGACTTCATTTAAACAGCAGCCTCGAACAAGATTAGCCGAATTTTTGAACGTGTACAACCGTTTTCGATTGACTTGAATAAACACAGTTAAATATTCTGACATCTTCCTCCATTCGTTCACTCAGAAACTCATCATCGTGATGATGCTTTTATAATATCATGTCATCTCAGAAAGGAAATAAAGTTTTATCACTTTTACTTGTAACTACACTGCCTGAAACAGGGACTGGTAGAGTTATCACGGTAGTCCCACTTATTTGTCGAAGATTAACTGTATAACTTCTCATACTAACTGTTCAGAACAGAGGTGTTTTTCACACAACTATAAATAACAATAAATACCTCTTTCCTGGACAACAGCAAGTTTTCTTCATGATACGTTAAAAAAAATATTATCAACCTCACGTTCCAACACCGTTCTGTTTGCATTCCCAGGAGCATGAAAATCATTCAGAATTCCGGTTCTCCTCATGTGCCCCCCTGCACATATAGTGAACATGAACTGTAGAGCTTGTCCAATTAACTGATATAAGGTAGTCCAAACCGAAACAGCAATGTTAGTGTTATTGTATGTAAGATATTGTTAACATCACCACCACCGGTCTCGACTTTGTTTAGATTCATTTATTGGAAACACTGCAGAACCAGGATTCCAATCTGCATCTATCTAGTTGTATATCCGATCTACCGCTCGAGCATCAATGTGTGTCAACGTCTACTGATAGACTGCAGCGGAATGCTGAAATCAACACAAACTGCGCTTTACTACCAGCGTTTACTACACACAACATTAAAGTTTAGATGATAAGTTTTATACCGTTTTCTTCACATCACAAACGATCAGGTACATTTTTTGACACACAATAAAGCATTTCCTCAGAAATTGAGTGAAAGCAGCTTCCTGTTCTGTCCAACTTCTAGTGTATAAGATCTCAGCAGTGCCATAATGGATCTGGATCAGTGGTTAGGTCAACGTCAGTCGGTACGTAGTATAACCACAGTTTCCTTTATATGTTGGTATGAACATAGCTAAACCGACTTATTTACTCAATACCAGTAAGTGTGTTTTGGCAATGTGTGGTGTTTATAGTTTTGATACACGTCGAATCAATTTTTTTCCGAAGAACATCACTTCTCTTCTCCTACCCACTCAAGAGTAGTCCTGTTGTGGAGTGAGCCGCAGTCGCCCAATATAATACCTAAAGGTCGGGAGTACTCGCACAATGACTCGTTTTCCATGTTGTGGAAGCACGTTTGTTCATCGCACTTTCTCATTTGACCGCCGACTTCCTTCTTCGCTGTGAAGCATGGGAAACACACAGTCTCATAGCTCGGACCAAACTCCTACGTTCTACTTTTGAATCAACAAAAGTAGCCGAAAAGTGTCTTATCGAAAACATACTCACCACTCATTCTTTTCATTGTTTGATTAGATAATGTAAGATTATTCTATGTTGCAGATCCATGAATGAAAATAACTACTTATTACGGATAAGTAGTACCAGTTATGGCGGATAGTCGAAAGTAGTCTCTAGCGGGAATCTGCTTCTGCGGTTCCGATTACCATGTTTTATTGCAGACATATTGTCGTGGTGTACCATTTATTTCGGCAGCCCGCTGATATGAGTTCTAGATGTGCATTAAGAAGAGCAGAAATTAGTGAATAAATTAGGCAATTTACTTCAAGAGAAAGTAATGTTGCAGGAACCATGGTTTCGTTATACGGTGCCGGAACCTTACGAAGAGTAGTTTGGAAAGACACCCCCCTCGAAGACTTGTATACATTGTACTCGGTAGCTACACGTCAAATCATGCAAAATCCTGTCTTCCAATCAATAGACTGTGTGTCCAGCATGTCTTGCACGATGATCACTTGTACTTGCGTACGACTGAAAATGTCCCTTTTACAGCAAGCAAATGTCTGATTTGGGGTTCGTTTTTGACTTTGTGTCCACATGTCTTATTCAAATCCAGTTACTATATAGAGCAAATGCTTTTGTCCTCAGCCCAAATGCAGGTACATTCCGTAATGAGGGTGGAATTTACATTCTACCGGAGCTTGTTCACGTCAGTTTAGCCTTGGATTATACAAAGCGACCGCATGTGTTCCGGCTGCGTATGAAATCCTCCGGGGCTCGATATCTGTTTCAGGTAAGACGATCAGTTCTTATACATACTTTCCGTTTTTAGTAAGATGATTCAAAAAATGTGTTTCGTATGAGTCATTCAAACTGAAGAAGGTTGTGGGTTGAACATGATTGGTTTAGATCAGGTTTTGCGATACTGTTGGTCAACGTGAAATCCAAATGAAATCACCTTCAGTAACCGCATACTCGCATTATCTGTGAAGAAGCAAACCGTATCCGTCACACAACACTGGTTGCAATCACTTTTGGTTTATTCATATTCGTAGTTGATATTCTGGCAAGGAAAATGAAGTGGCACGCCCACTTGAAAACAATTCCGGAAGTCAACAGGAATGCGACAGACAAACTGAACATGGATACAATTATAAAAGTCCTAATTTATACCGACCTGGTTTCACGCTGCATGTTGCCTATGTTCGGCTGAATGGTTTACGGATTTAGCATGGACCACTCGACACTCAATGAACAGACATAAAACGAAACTGTGGATCTGCAAAGCACAAGACGAATATCCATAGTCAAAACTTCGAACATAGTTTTTCAAAGACTTATACATCGAAAACTCGATTCACTTCGTGTGTACCAAGATCACGTGTGCGCTACATCTTGCTGCTCGCTGATATGGTGTTCACTGTCAAGTGCAGTAGACTCCAGTATGAATGTTCGAACAATATTGTTTAGCTTACTACTTCTCCTTATGGAAGAGTGAGTATCTTAAGCTGAACTAGAAATGCGTATGCAAACGCGTAAATAGGTGGCAAAGATAAGCTTTCCAGTGTGTTTATCTAGTTCATCTGGTAGATAAGATGAACGCGATTATATTCACTGGTTATAGTCAGGTAAATTAATTCGTTAGCACACAATTAAGTTTCACATTGCCGTATTTTATGTTGGGTTACTGGCATATGCATACAGACAGTTTGCGGAACTTCCAGTTTACTAATTTAGATAGGGGATGTGAATTCAGGAATGGGATGCATTCTACAATAGATTCCTTGTAGAGATCAAAACCTCAGAAAAGGTAATCTGCCAAGAAAGAATTATTTGACTTTCCAGATAAGCGCACACCTCCTAATAAGATCAGCACGATTCGGTCACCTCGAGCCAAAACCACAAGAAAACCTAAGGGATGTCTGCACGCTAGCAGAATTTAACCAACGGGCATCAAATAAGGTGAGAGTAGCACGCACCAGGCTGCTTCATATTAAGTGGTAACCACGCACAAACGATTCAGTACTGACGAAACAGCAACGGTTTAAAGGCCAGATAAATGATCCAGAAGATTATCAAAATGTGTTTCAGCGTGAAAGCTGTTTAATCAACACATTTGAGCTGTCTGTCGAAAAACACCCTTCCATTAAGTTCATTGATAAACTGATGGTAGGTGGTTTGTGTATTTCTATGAGGACGAAAGTTTGAGAGGCTCCAGCATAGTTTGAGGGGCAAAGTGTCTTGTCAGCAAACACACGCGTGACAGTAACATGAGTTCTATGTGTGTGTTCATTCGACACAAGATTGAGTTTGATTTAACCTCTAAGGGAACTCATTAGAATTAGCTACACAGAAGGCGTTCTGAAAAACACCACGGGTTTTCTTCCCGCGCATTCAATGTTCACGGAAGTAGGATACTACTTCTTTAATTTTTAGTAGTTAAACAACTCCGACACATTTCCGCCGAAACATAGATTACGCTGTGGTGACCAATATCTATTTATTGATTTCTAGTAGTTCACTTGCAGAGGTTTCACCAGAAGCGTATCACACGATAGGATGCAAAACACTAGGAAAGAATTTTTCCATGTGATGTCACGGATGAACATTATAATCCACATCAGTGGCTAGAGTGCTGGACATAAATTGAGATTGCCACTGTCAGATGTTTGCGTATGGATACAGCTGTATTGAGTGAGCCAAAAACACAACAGTCGCGAGAACTGAGCAAAGTTCATATGGGAGCTCTCCGATTACACCCGATTGTAGATCCGCGAGGTTAACAGAGTACTGGAAAAGCAATCTGTCTACAGACAACATTTTACCAGATGAAACATCTGTTACCCATTGAAAATTGATATTTGTTAATGCGTTCTGCTAAAATTATGTTAAATTTTTTTTCTCTCTTGGTTAACACTTTAGATAGTAATTACAACTTGTTGTAAATGTTGCCAAGATTCGTAATGTGTAGAAAACTAGTTATTCCTTAACTTACATCATCGGCAGATTAGTAAAAAAAAATGAGACTATTTATGACAGAGTGGGAGATGTTAATGTCATTGACAGTGACTATTGAATAGCTGAGGGCAGATGTTATTACTGGTCAATGTGGGTGGATAATTGATTATCACAATAGTTAGAGTGATGGATCGGACTGTTTTACTGCAAGCTAACTAAGCGGTCACATCCATACTCCGACTGTCTCAGCTATCGCTAAGATCACTGGATGGATTATGAGTAATCTTTTCTATATCACTCGATAAATCTCTTTGAATGTCACTCACACTTCTATCGCTGACCAGCCATCAGGGTCTGAATCGCGCCGTTTGCTAGCAACGTTTCTTCTTCTAGCAAAAGTCGAGTAACATTTACAACCAGATTCAAACCACTCTTGTTGAATGAAGTTTACTTTACAGGACTCTTCGAAGAATCATGTAGTGTACAGATTGGTTAATACAAGTTGCAAGAAAACGACTAAAATTTGGCAACATGAAACACTTATTTTAAATGAACATGGTATTTGCATATTATCGGCGGGTATCAAATATTCAAACTTCAATATTACCCAGTGAAAAGAAAGCATAATCTGTTATTTATATTTGGAAACTGGCATGTTCCAGGAAGAATCTAGGCAAGAATTGCTATCATCAAATAGATTGTCACAAACATATTCAAAAGGTTTATAAGTGTATATTGTAATTACCCTTCGTAAGACAGAGTCTACGAGTTGCTTGTACACTTCCAATGACAGTTAACATATAACAGCCGAAATGAATAGGCACTTTCCCATGTCCATGTTACTGTTGTCTTAGAACAAATGAGTCATTCCGACTCGGGAAATGAATATGAAGAGGATTTTAAGGTCACACTTACGCCGAACCTACCGTACAGTTGAAGTGTACTTGCCTCACTTGTCTCACCTCTTTTGATCAACAAGTGATCCATAATCCTAGTGAAGGGGGTAAATTGGGTCCACAAAAGCTGTTTCAACGAATATATATATATATATGTATATGCTCTAAATATTCCCATACCGCGAAAATGTTGGGACGAACAAAAATGTTTATATCATACTTGTTTCATTTTACTGGTTTAGTAGTAACCCACTGCGAGCCACGTTGAATACACGAATATTTTGAATCTATGACCTTAATGCTTAGTTCAAATCTTTCTGTTTCACTGTTTACGGAAAAGAACAGACGTATATCGTAAAGACAATAATGCTTACAAAGTTCAAAAACAACAGCTTATCACCGATTGATCGTGGTTGGCTATTATCAGGTACTCCATCAGGATTTGGTAGGGCGAACTAGGATATGACAACCAATGCACAGATAAGAAGCAACGTACGTCTCACTATCCACAGCGATACAGTCTAACATAAGGCTTTGGAAAAGCAGCATGGGTCTAACACTTATTTAATTAGGTGTGTCGCGTTGGTGATATTTTGATTTATAATGTGTTTGATTTTGCGTTGTTTATTAATTTGAAACACGTGTTTGCAGTCAACGTTAGACTTAGTGAATATAGCACCTAAATTTCCAATGCTTTTCAGAGTAACACATGCTCCAATTTTTCTATTAAAAAGACTACGAACTTTTGTGAAGTAGGAACAGTTAGTGTAACGGATCAATAGAAGTTTCGATGAAAATGTCATACTGTCATTTACCACTTGAATGTTCGTTTGAACGGTGTTATCTTCTTTGCGTTAAATGATTGTCCGAGATGACATGAGACACGAGGATTTTATACGTTTAATCCTACTTACCCTTCATTGGACCCAAAACGTGCTTTCCTATCATGAGTATGCAGCTGTTAAACAACACCATTCATCAATAATATATACCTTTCAGTGATATCAAGGATCTTAATCGTTTGGTGAGTAAGACAGTTCATAAAACAAGTGATCCGTTGACGATTCATTTGTAAAAGCATCAATCTACAGTATGTTTTGAAGACGTAGTTAACTGGTTGTTTTATGTACCACAACTCGATGTTTGTCGATTGTCCTTTGGGTTGGCATGATCGAAGTTATCGTTTGTTAGCACTACCGTACAAGCTACCCAACTACTTAATAGACGTGTTTAACTGCTTTGTATCTATAGTCCTAAATCTTAGGAGTAACAATGCGTTGCAGTTGAAGCAGATTCTCATACAGTTATTGTTATATAATTTAATTAAACCCTACCGTTCATTTCAGGCATCAAACCAAGAAATAATGGAAAAATGGCTTGGTTATTTTAGTCAGTTGGCAGACTGTCCCAGTCAACACTGGGCATCCATGAAAATTACTATACCATCGCCCTCGGAAAAACCTGACAATAACCTACCAATTCACTGTTCGACTTTTGAAACAATGGTGACAGAAGAAGTGAAGAAAAATGAGGGGGATAAGCAAGATAGTGTGAAGGAACTACATTCGTCTACATACCAACCCGTTTCTCCCTCTAGGGGAGAATACCATTCCCCGGGACCTCGTTTTAATTTAAAAACATTTAATCCTAAATCGGTGTTCCGTTGGTTTAAAACCAAGCAACAAGCAGAATCTGTAACTATCACTCGTAGCGTCACTACGGACCTATTACATTCGGTCGGACACTCTGCTCAATTCAGGATGGAATCGGAGTACGAACGATCGGAGCCAATAAGAAGACGATCGCACTTCCGTTCCGCGTCTCGAACAATGCCTACCCATTTGCGTTGCTCATTAAAACAAGGATCCTCGTTTGGGAAACTAAGCAAACGGAGTAGCAGAAAACGAAATATAATCAACAGACCATCCAGACATGACGCATTGTGGTCCAATAACCAAACCATGGATTCATCTACATCTGATTCATCAGAAGTGGAAGATGAGATATAGAACCAGTTTTATACTGTACACGTTGAGTTAACCGTTATCATTTGTGTCTGTTACGTAGCCTATTTGCATGGACAGGGTTTTATGGGTGTTTCCAACTTGTGCATTTGAGCACACAGACAAGACACTGGTTTCGAAACAGTAAGGCGACAGTGACCGGTTGCTTAAACAAAATCAAAGCGTTAGTTTTCTTGCCTTATCATATTTGTACCAGTATTCATTCATCTTTTTGTAGAAAATACACAAGCTATCAACCACCCGTTGCTTTCAAACTGGTTAGTTTAAGAAGAAGAAGCCGGACAGTGGCAGTCCTTCAAGAGTAACGGTGAGAAATTGTTTGATAGAAAGAGGAGGTCACACCGATATTTTTATCAGTTGTGTACACTGAAACTGTGTTATGGTAGAAATCTGAAATGACCATGGTCCCTCATCTCTACAAAACAGTCCGAGAGACGCTGATTTATCGATCGATACAGTTTGCGAGCGTAATAATATGTATCTAGTGCCTTAAACTGGGCAACTGAATCGAGGAAATCAGAACAACGACGGTCAGAGCAGCATTAAATAAATTTTATGGCGAACCAAAAAGTTTTCCACTAATGATTACGAATGGATGACAAGAGTGTTACGTTTTCAAGTTACGTTTCGATTGGCCCGTTTGTTGTTATGCTCCACGACCTTCAACTAGGCAGTTCGGTTGTTTCAATCCGGTGCAAACTCAAAGGACTTGTTTTAACCATCACCTCTTACAAAAAAATTTGATATAACAGCTGTTCACCGTAAATCGCCCACAATTCCGCTTACAGCGTGGACTCCGACTGGCTGAGATTCTTTCGATTAAGAGGCCCCTTCAATTCAATTTCATTGCACTTGTAAGGCACAAAGAATATCAACTAGCTAAATAAGAATTGCGGGGAGACAGGCAGAAAAAAGTAGAATACCCCTTGACTTAAGTGTTTCGTATGATCGTGACTGGCCAGAGCTCGAGAAGATGAATTATACCAACTGTGCCCGATCCACTTGTCTGGCCCGCTTAAACTGACCAGAAATCTAGAAGACAGTCGACTGTGTTCACATTCGAGGTCAACAACTTATCCAAGAATTACAGACTCATAAAAGAATGATATAAACGCCCTATACGAAGACTAACTGAGGTTGATTAAGACAATAATATGAAAGTTTGTTCCTATTTGCTCGTAATGTCGTTTTGATTTGTTTGTGAGTTTGAAACAAGTTACGCAGTTCAGTAAGGTACTTCCTGTGGATACCATCTCTGAGTAATATAAGTTGCCGTGCATTCTTAGTTCGGTCTATGCTGCTGACCGACTGGTCAGCAATTAAAAATATTTTGATGGACAAATCTGCGGTGTAACTCTTAAAGCCTGGTCGATTAATGTACGGAAGGCAAGGTTAGCGTGATTCATTTCACGCAATGAAAGCTCATAATCATTTCAAGGTTAGGAAGGATTACAAATGTTATTGATAACATTGTTTGTCGTTGGGCGATTGATTGTTATAATGTAAACACAATGTGCATCTGATCACGGTTTTCGTATTTAGACAGGTCATTAAAGAAAACCTTTTCTGAAACGAAGCGATATACCAGGGTTCCGAACTTGCTAGAGTTCTTCATTACAACACATTTTGCCATGAACAATATAAAAAATTCCGAACATGTTCTTGCTGTAAACCGTTGAAAAAATACGCTGGCTCGTCGACGATCTAGTAGTGCGTATGATAAAAATCGGACTTTCCTCCTCGTAATAAATAACACGGAAAATCTCGGTCCCGAAAACAACGCAATTGCCTTCGTAATTGCTCACAAGACAAACACAAAGACGGATGCGAAGAGGAGAAAATGTCAAGGTATTTACATGAGGCGTAGCGACCTATGAACATTCTTGAATCAGAAAATCGATAGACAGTAACAGAAAAAAATAGTTAAAGTCACCAATCCACTGGTGAGCTTAACCAAACTGAGGTTGACCAAGTAAAAAATAGCCAAGGTTACCTCTCGATTGTTCTGGACAGTTCCGTTAATTCCGATTGGATAAAATCTTTTTTTCGAGGAACGAGGCGAATTTGGTCGGAAAAAATGGAGCCCCTAACACCTCCCCCCTTGAAGATTGTTGCATCCAATCACAGAACTGCTTCTGAGGATCGAGTTGAATGGGTTTGCCCGGCTTACCGCATATGTTTGTCCGTTCTCTCCACCCCAAGGAATACTTCTTTTTAGTATCCTGGAATTGTAACGTCGGTTCTGTCGAATGTTTGATTTAGGTGGGTTGTTCTTTCTTCAAGTCGAAAGCGTCCAGCAATATATCCAGTTGTGCGGTTGGCCCTACCTGGTCGCACAGTGCATCTCGTGGTTTCGGCCAATCTGGTTTGCGTGTCGCACACATGTGGCTTCGCTGACTTTCATTTCATACAGGAATGATCCTCTGTTGGACGATTATTCCTCTCTTCTAGTTCAGCAGTCCATGAAACATGTGTACAAGGACCGGCTCGCCGATTGTAAAATACCGTAAACGAGCTCCTTATATTTGTTTGTACTGCTATTCTATTCATGCATTAAGTCATCCTCTTCTGTTTGAATGCGGGATCATATCAAAGACAGCTTTTAGTTTTTTTATTGAATAGGTATTCCCCAGACGATTTGCTATCTGGGACGTTCAGGTTTGGGATTGTCCGGTCAGTAGTCAAGATGGTCTGTATAAAATGACTTTGGGGGACCTTTTCCTCTGACCTTCAACAACGATTGCTTTAAGGTGACGACATATCTTTCAGCTTTTTCGTTCGACTGAAGATGGTGAACTGGGAATCGTATGTGCTGGATACCTAGCTGTTGACAGTAGTTTTCAAAGCTGGAAGAGGTGAACTGAGAGCCGTTGTCTGTGACCAACTTCTCTGGCAGTGTGAAATAGCTGAAGAGTTCTGTTAGCTTCTGTACAGTGAAGTTCGTATTCGGCTGTAATATGTTGCGAACTTCCGGTCACTTGGTTTAGGCGTCGACGATAACTAGGTAAGTTTGCGTATTAAGTAGTCTATCAAAATCCAGGTGGAGTCTTTGCCACGTTCTTTGAGCTACTGGCTAAAGTTACGTTTCATTTTTTATGGGGTTTTTTGCAGCCAGACAACACGATGTGCATTTCTGACAGTTTTTCACAATTTGTTTATCATTTAGTAGCCAGTAGGCGAAACTGTGCGCCAAGGACTTCATTCGATTGATCTATGGGTACCCATTGTGGATTTGCTTGAGCACCTGTCGTTAAATAGCTTCCGGGACTACTACTGTGTCGGCAAACATGACGCTTCTGTCCACGATCGTAAGCGCTTCTCGACGGTGGAAATATTCCTGTATGTCGCCATTGAGGTTTGCGTGTGATCAAGTTGTGCGGATGAACGTCATTACTTGTCTTAAAATTAGGTTGCCTCCTTGATCACTTCTGCTGTAACTGGAAGTGCTCGGACAGCCTCGCTACGGATGAGGTGTACATAAAGTTCACTATTGACCGCCGCGACTGTTGTGTCCTTGTCTTTCGGTGTCTGTGATCTGATGAGTCTGAATGAAGCATCGGCTTGACCAAAGCTGGTTGTGGAACGGTACTGTTTCGACGATTACCACTTCACACCCTAGATGGGCAGACGATTCGTTGGTGTTCGGATTCTGTGGGGTTCCGAGAGGAAGGAATTTTATTGACTGACTAGTCCCAGGAAATACCTTTGAGTTGACATCTCCGCTGGAGGATGCATCCTCTATATGGCTTCTGTGTTGACTGGGTCACGTCGTCTGCCATCTTTGTTCACAATGAATCCAAGTTGTTTGATGCTGGACATCCCAAAGCTGCATTTGTCGGCGCGAATTTGGGAGCTATATTCACTCAAACGAGTAAGAGTTTGGTCCAGCTTCTGCTCCAGATCCACTGCAATGTGACCCATGACTATAATGTCGTCTAGGTAGGCAGCCGCATTGGGAATATTCGTGAGTATTGTATCCACCACCTGTTGGAAAATGGCTAGCGCTGTCTTTACACCAAACGGCAGACGGTTGAATCGATAAAGTCCTCTGTGGATATTGATTGTTAACAGTTCTTTGGACTGTTCAGCGACTAGCAGTTGGAAACTAGCCTCGGCTAGGTCAAATTTCGTGAAACATTTCCTGCCATTCAGTTCCGTAAAGAGATCCTCAGATATCGACAACGGATACTGATGCGTCTTGGGAGTGTCATTTAGGCCTGTAGAGTTGTCTGCACGGAGTCGTATTGTTCTATTTTTCCTCTCGACTACGACGATGGGATGCTTTCGTGGTGAATAGTTCACCGGTTCAATTACATCAGCTTTCTGAAGACGTTCCAGTTCTTGCTGGATAGTTGCCAACGCAGCGTAGGGTACTGAACGCTCGGGTCGAAATGCCGGCCTCGTTTCAGGACGAAGAGAAAAGACTGCCCTGAACTTGATGCAGCGACCGAGTTCTTCTATGAATACATCCGAGTGTCTCTGCTGGAGAGCGTTTGTGAGTTGATGATGGGCTACTGGAGTCACCTTCGGCTTCTCGTGAGCCTGGGTGTGGTTGCAGAGTTGGAGTAATGGTCTTTCCAATAGATGCATTGTTTGATCCAATTCAACCCAAGAAGGTTAAAACCAAAGTCGTGGGTCACGTAGCAGGTACCCCTGATTAAGTATCTGTTGAGTACTGTAGTGTAGTGGACTTCATCAATTATGTGCAATCGATCACCAGTAGGGCTTCGAACATGTTGGGTTATCGGGCGCACTATAGGTTTGCCAATCAGGTGCCACCTGTGATCAGAGATTAATGTAATGTCGGGTGTTGTATCGAACTGTAGTCTGACAGACTGGTTGTTGGCAGAGATGGATATGTACTTTCTGTGCGTCCAGTGGTCGTCGTTTCTAGCTGCGAGAACTACCTGCGCCTTTGAGAAATGTAGCTTATGTGGTTTTCTGGAATTCAGACTGAGCAGGTACTAATGCTTCTTAAAACGCCAATGGTCCTCTTTGTAGCCCCGTCAGGAACAATGGGCTCATCGATGCTGTTTGAATGGAAAATATCAGATATAATGCCATCCACCGCACTGCCAACAGGATGTAGGGGGTTTCCTTCGGTTGTCCCGTTCCGACGTTGACGCAACCTTGAGTGGGACATTTGAGGACACCGTGTGGATGTTTGAGTGACTGCTGTGTTCGATCATAGCGGTGTCATGGTTAGATTCACCAGACGCTGGCATTCGGCAGTGATATCTCGCAGTATGTTTCCGCAACACTGTTCTATCTCCGCCAAAATTCATGTCCTGATATTTGCTTCCTTTGGTGACTGGAGTCCACAAATAAAGACCAGACGTTTGAATTGATCTTCAGTCATTGTGTGAAGCTTGAAACGTTCGCGCTCCCGACTGACTCTTCCAGCGTAGGTTACCCAGTTATCGTCTGCCAATTTCACGAGGTTTAGGAGATGGTAGCATATGTTAAATAGGGATGACTGGTCGCCAAAGATTTGGAACAACGTCTGGGCGGTTCCGTCAAAGCTTAAATGTCTGGGTGTGCCGTTCGTGTTCTGAGGTATCCAGTTTACGCAGCAGCAGTCTCAATTTTTGATAATAAACTTCATGTTACGATGATTACTGACTGTTGTGTCCAATCGAATGCAAGTGAGCCATGCAGTCGGCCA